>WSTK01000580.1:0-20774 GCA_019616945.1 Ceratobasidium sp. 414
TTTAGGTTGAGGTAATGTAGGCAAACCCACGTTATTAGTGCCCCAAGTTGAGATAAGACGGGAAAATTCGAGAGCGGTGGTGGATGGTTGTGGGTGGTCGTGGTTGAGGGTAAGTCGGGATGAGGCACAGGCTTGAGCTTTGCTGACAAATTACGCGATCACGTGACCGCCCCCCACCAGATCCGCTAAGTCAACTCACCTCAACATCCTGCATGCTCCCATGCCCAACGAAATACACTGTAACTGTGGGAATGATGCAGATGCTAGGGCAAGGTTCATAGAGGTCATCTCGTATAGTGGCGAGCCGTCAAAAGGGGAAGTGGTGGATGTGGTGACCATCTAGTGCGTGATTGGACACACATTTGACTGGAAGAAATGGTGGATCATCAATCGCACCGAAAACCTGTACCCAGAGTTCGTATAAATCAACATGATCATGTCTAACTATTGTACAGAAGAGCCGCGGGATGCAAGAACAAGCCGCATATAGTGGGTACGGAAAAACCGCACGGTGGGGAAACTGTAAGATTCGGAAGTGAGCCTGCACTCTGGGTACGGATCTCAAAAATCCGCGGGTACGGCATGGGCGGGAAAACCGCACCTGCGGTGAGAAAACCGAAGCTGGAAAAAGATCCGCACGCAGAGGGTGCGGATATCGAAAACCGCAGGTACGGCGTGCGCAGGAAAACTGCACCTGCGGCGGGAAAACCGAAGGTGGAAAAAAAACCCGCATGTAGAGGGTGCGGATGCCGAAAACCGCACCTGCGGTCGATCAAAATCGCAGATGCAGCGCTCAAAAAAGCCGCATTTCACCTTCGGCTAATACCCAGTCCGCAGGCAGACTGCGGACTATCCGTAGGACTCGGGTCCACAGTGGAGCTTCTACACGATCTATTGCGTGTGCAAGCTACCTTTCCTCTCGTTCTTCGTGGATAACGTGACATTCCTAATCTCGACTCGACATGATCCTAGGATGAAGACTCTGCACCTCGTGTCACCTGTCTTGGCACACTACCCACCAACCGGATAAATACCATAGCCAAACTGATTTGAACGCTCGCCGCCTAGGCGTGTCCTGCTCGATATGAGGAACATCATCCCCGCAACTGCTTTGCTCTTTGGGAACACCATTTGCTTGTGCTCAGCCGCGCCCGGGTCCAAACCTGGCCCCAACGAACTAACTTCCAAAGCCTACCAGCAGGCGATAAAAATCGAGGGGTTGCTGACGCATGCACGAAAGTGGCAAGAGTTTGCAGATCGAGCCAATGGGACGAGAAGCTTTGGTACGCCTGTAAGTTAGATCGTCAGAATAGTATATATGATAAAACTCATATCTGAACCTCAGGGGTACAAATTTTCTGCGGATTATGTCTACAATCTTGCGAAACAGTCCGGGTATAAAGTAACTCGGCAGGGTGTCAAGTTCCCCCAGTCCACGATTTATTCCCAAGGCTTGACGATAGATACGAAGCAATTTAGGACTGGAGAAGTTATTGCATTCAGTGTACGTGGTTCTTCATTTGGTAAACGCGCTCAACTGCTCATGTTATTTTATCTCTAGTACAGCCCTCCAACGCCGACGCAGGGCATCACGTCCAACTTGGTCCTCGTTCCGGACGGCCCAGCCAATACCTCAGGAGCTGGCTGTGATGCTGCAGACTATGCTGGGCTCAACGTCACTGGTAAAGTGGGTGCCCTGATATTGGTCCAAAGAATCCCTCGGCTAATTTCGTTCAGATCGCGTTCATCTCGCGTGGCACATGCACGTTTGCTGTCAAATCCACACTTGCGAAAAACGCTGGGGCGGTCGCAGCGATCATCTATAATAACGTCGCGAACCAAGGCGCGATTTCGAGCCGGATTTCGTACAACGTTAGCGAGAGCGTTCCGAGTGTATTCATTGGTCTTGAAACCGCCCAACCATTTATTGCAAGGCTGAATGGGACCACGAGCAAGGCCATCTCCGCGACCATCCAGGTGGATAGTTTGGTGGAGGATGTGATTTCGGAGAATATCATCGCACAAACTTTGTCAGTTTGATCAAAGGCGTTGACAACTGGATACTGATTAAATATTTATAGCTGGGGAAACCAGAGTAACGTTATTCATGTCGGCGGCCATCTCGACTCGGTACCTGCCGGACCTGGTGTCAATGATGATGGCTCAGGCAGTGGGACCGTTGCAGAACTGTTAGTCCAACTTGCCAAATTCAAACCGAGCCGAAACGCAGTGAGATTCTCTTGGTGGACTAACGAAGGTGAGTACAATAGACGATTGCATTGCGATCTGACAAGGTGCTAATCTTATTATAGAGATTGGCTTGGTGTGAGTGTGACGTATTCATCTCTCACTGCTTCTCACCTTTGTGTTAGTGGGTCACAATACTACGTCGACTCACTCTCTGCTGCTGAAAAGGCTAAAATTGCACTCTACATCAACGTTAGTCTGCTTTTTGTTCTTGCCTCACCTCTTGGCCTCATGCCAGTTCTATAGCTTGACATGACGGCCTCCCCGAATTACATTTATGGTATTCATGATGGTGATAATTCTTCTGGTTCGAACAGTGTCCCTTCCCCACCAGGCTCAGCCGTGCTCGAGAAACTCTTCCAAGACGATTTCGAATCAAAGAAGCTTCCATGGGCGAGCTATGCGTTTTCAAGTAGTTCGGATTACGATGCATTCCTGAAGGCGGGTATTCCGGCAGGTGAGCTCAAGGTTTTGGACTTATTCGGCGTTATCGATATGGCTGATCTTGGGGACAGGCGGCTTGGCAACTGGGGCTGGAGGAATCAAATCTGAGGCGCAGGCAGCGACTTTTGGAGGACAAGCCGGAGTTGCTTTGTGCGTATTTGATTTTATCGAGCTGGTACTGACGCTGACGCATTTTGCTTGATAGTGATAAATGTTATCATGCTGCTTGTGAGCCCTTTCAGCCAAGCATCCACACAATTCATTTGAGGCTGACCCGCGATGTACAGGCGACACCATCAACAACCTCGCACTCGATGCGTTCCTTGTAAACGCCCGTTCTGTTGCACATGTTATCGCTACCACCGCCAAGTCAACGGCTCTCATCGACGCTGAGAGAGCTGCCGCCGGTCAGATAAATTTTCAAGTCATGCCAAAGGAGCATGCAGGAGGATTCGGGCTTGTAGATCTAGGGTTCTCATGCAAAGGCCATCATGACGAGTTGTGAGCTGAAAGGAATGAATCAAGGCGTAACTACTGGGGTGTACATACCTGAAATGAATGCTCACGAGATAGCTAGGATGAATGTCTGGGCTCAACCCCTTGCTCATCCCTTTGTCGAGCATGAGAACCGGTACTTATAATTTAAGAAGCCAAACAATGGTGCGCGGAAAAGTCCAAACGTTGGGCTCTCTAATCGAACCTCTATGGTTCACCATTCATATTTCATAGCATGTGTCGGCCCATCATCCTGTATGAACACCTAACCCTCAGGTGGGAGAAGATTCGGTATTGCTATAGCAACACATAATGTACCGACTGATCCACGCATTCCGACTAATCTATGGTACGCATTAGGGCTTACAAACTACTGCTGGGTTGAATAGAATGAAACAAACGTGTGTTTTATATTTATATTTACAGAAATGGGCAAACGAGGTAGGACTCCATGGGTAGTAGCGACCAGAAGCCTTGGTTTATCTATAATGAAACAAATAACTAACAGTAAGCTACACGTGCACGTGTAAACCGAGAATTAGATATACCAATCTTTAATGACTGGATTATGGACTGCAACCCACTCACAATCGAGATCGAAAATCTCCTTGGCAAGCTTGCGCAAAGTCAGATCGCGTTCGGATTGTTTATGTAAAAGGAAAGCCTTCGCGAGTTTCATTCCACTATATACCGACGCGACCCATTAGAATCGGGAGCAAGCCGGATGGTGTCGCAATCGATATCGAATCCAATGTCGCCCAATATGGTTCCCTCCTTGGTTGGCTCCTCGATAGTGAACTGGAAACGTTTGTATGCAACCCGAGAAAGCTCCTCACTAGTAAACTTGTAACCACCAATGTAACAGTTTGAGTACCTGTAGATAGCAGTCAAACATAATGAACTCATTAGAACGTAGTTGACCTACGTCATATCAGTTCGATAGGTCCAATATTGTGGTCAAGAGAACGGATCCCGAGTATCACGTACTTGCAAGCAAGGTGGCTGATAAACAGCTCCAAGCGTGGGCAAACAACCACCCCCGCTCGCTGTAGAGGACCAGTTTTCTCTGGGCTTGCAGGAACATGTGCTATAGATCTCCTGAGCGCTCTAGACTCCCAAGCGCTATCTTTCGGAATCTTAAGGCTCCCGAGTTCAAAAATCGCGATCTTCGGAACACGAGGGATTAGAAATGACAAAAAAAAAGGCATACGTTGTAGTGCTACATGCCTGATCTAATTGCACAGTCAGAGGTCGCAGCCACGTTGCCGATCTCAAATGTTAACAGTTCGTACTCGGAGCCCGTGAGGTAATATTTTACGCAGATCGAACATGCTTGCTAGTAGCTTGCATGCAATCTACTACATGCGCAAAAGTTCCTTAGCCGCGGATAACTCGGACCTGATTCATGGACTATCCGAATGCAGAGGGGACCAGTATTACTATTACTGCACATAATCCACTAAACAATTACACACATTAGCCATACTCAAATTTGCGGTGAACTCACCGGGCCGAGGCACTGGAGCGAGCAGAGTGCTCACCGGAACTGGGCATCAGCAGGCACCGCTTTCAGCGCAGTAATTGACTAATCTGGCATAGAGAATCGCAAATTTTAGTACGGCTATTAACCTAGTGGGGTACGCTTCGGATATCCTCTTGTATGTGTTCGGTTGCATGCAGGATACGCCAACGATCGCCTGGTTACTGGGGTGCACTTACTTGCCACTGTTTGAATCGCACGCTGCGCATGCAGCCTGACAAGACCCCTCGAGCGCTCAACTCTGGCAGAATAAGCCACTGGGATTTCACACGATGCACGGTGCATATTACACAGGTGCACTTCGGCCTCTTACCGAGTGCACTCTCGATATATGCGAACTTGAGCTGGCCTTGTTCGCCAAAAAGCGCATCGAGATCTCGGGGACAATACTCGAGCTCCAAGGATGCGAGTAAGGTTAGGTCAATGCATTTAAACAACCTAATGGTATTAGGGGAAATGTTTTTCTTCCTCAACAACCTCGCTTTTGCTGCTGGGAGCCGACGACTTTTTACCCTTGATTTTGTGACTTCTTTTCAGCACTATACCACTAACTACCCAACAACGTGCAAGTCGTACATCACATTCGAGGCAAAGTCCGCTTCTGACGTGTCAGCCCGAGGTGGCAATTGTCCACACGAGCCGACGTCACAACGTATTTCAGGCTCTATTCCCATTTTCATCTCCAAATGTAAAATACAAGATAGCCTACCCGGAGCCTTGGTGAGCACAAGTCCCGCAACAGTACACAAACATAACGCCCTACATTCATTCCATACCCATATCGTATGCCCCTACTACAGTCCAAACTGATGTACTGACATTGAAGGCGTACCCGCTCATCACACCCCATGATACGCCCAGTCACCTCCGCCACCCTTGAGGCACACGCCCCATCGATCACCCCATCGTGTGTAAAGCGAGGCATGTTCGTGTGCATTGCGTGACTCCACTGCGCCGAATCAAGTAGGTCAGGCCGGGGATGGGGGCGCCTGTCGAGTTGGGACAAAGGGGAGTCTAATTGGCGCTCGGGGGCTGGGAGAGCCGTGTCTATGCGAAGATGATGCAGGTCGAAGGGACGTGACCATGGATGGCTGCTGGGGCTTCGAGAAACAGGGGGTCCGGAGAGAAACGGGGTTCCGGGGGTACGTGTGATGAAAAAGGGGGAGGAGAGAAATTGAGATGAAGGGGGTGCCGATGGCTGAATTGTGCTGCGAGAAGGATCGTCCATGGAAAATTTTACGGATGAACGAAAAATGTACAGGCATGAGAATTGGATGGCATCTTGGTGTTTTGATTAGCGCATTGGTTGATCAGGTCTGAGGTGCGGGCGGGCCAGGTTTGCGAAGAAGCCGTAGGTGATCCTCGGGAAAGTCGGATGAGACATGGGAATGTATCGTTGAGAACACCGTTATGTCCGAGGTTCTTGTATTGTAAGAGATACGTTTAGCGGCACACGCAGGACACGTTGGGGTACGACAAGAATGAATAACGGATTAAGAAAAAGGAGTTAACAGACATGTGCATCGAGTCTGAATGCTCACGTTGCCCACATTATCTTGATATCCCTATACATCCCCAGCGCAACCAGCCCCGAAAATTCATGATCGGGAATAACACAAACATTTCCTAGCGGTAGTTCTCGGCGTACAGCCAACGGGCCTAGCCTAATCGTTGTCGGGCGAGCCGGGGTTGCGAAGGTGCCACAACTCGGCAAATGAGCGTGTTTCAAGATTTCATTCCGCGAGTGATAGACTATTTGCGCGGAAATTCTAATGTTCCTGAGGGGGGCGGGCACTGACTTAGCGTATTACCGTGCTTGCGCTCGTCACAGACCTTTGTTCAGACCGCTCGATGGTGGGCGGTGGGGCGGGGATAAGAACAGTGGGGTGAAACTTCTGTAAACCGTGGCACCAAATTTCACGCTAATTAATGCGCGCCGTCTATCGCGGCGCGGTGGGGCTTCGGCGGAGTTGGATCGTTTAATTCGGGTAGGGCGTGGTAGTCTAGACACGAAGCATTGCCACCGAGCGTGAAGGTGAAGAGAACAGTTGGCAGAGGCGTGGCGGTGGTTGCCACTGTGAAAGTATAGCGGGGGCTCAGGACGCGAGAGGGGTTTTGGTCGGTGTGTCTGGGCTACACGAGGCGCCGGGATGGGTCAGGGGCCGGGGCGGGAGTTGTTGGGACACATATCAGCCGCCGGCGATAGGATAATCCCTATTGTCGTCAGAGGCTGGGATCACGACAATAGACCACAGTTCAGATGTGCTCTATTGAGCTGGGATAATAATGATCGACGCACGCGTTCGCCGGGACGATCCCTATTGTTCGGTCACGCCGTGAGTTGGAGAACAACCGGGGCCGCACGAAGATACCAATTGTGCCCAGGACTATTGTCGAGCGTGCAGAGAGCATACAGGCCAAAAATCGGGCGAAAAGACAAGGCAGACGGCGCAGAAAGCCCAACAAACGGCGGGGACGGACTTCAGTGTCTCATGGAGCCACGTGGTGTGACAACGGAAGCACACAGGGCCAAACACTTCCCGGTCTCAGCCGGACCCCGGTGCAGTCCCCACCCCCATTGACCGCCTGAAAAGCAAACCAAAGGCTTCTATGATCGCGTTTGCCTCCCAGGGCGTGCGGTCTATTATTCGCGCTTCACCGTGTCACTGCTGTGTGACGACCAGACCGCTGCCTCGCCTATATCTACCCGTGGTCGCCGTCCCATCTCCGCACCGCATCACCGCTCGCAAGCCTTAAATCACACCCGCCTGCGCATTCACAGCTCGTCCTCTCTTCATTTCAATCCACGTGCCTACAATGCAGTACCGCTCCCGTGCCGCCGCGCCCGCCTCGCCCGCCGCCTCCACCTACGCCGCCTCGGCCATGACCCAGTCCACGCGCTCCGCATCCTCTTCCCGCTACGACGGCGAGTCCACCTCGTCGCTCGTCTATCACTCTTCCGAGGAGGAGCCCGAGGACTTTGGCGACCCAGACGTCCTCGCCCACGACATCTGCGACTTCTTCGGAGGTGTTCCTGCCCCCAAAAAGGCCAAGAAGCCCAAGGCGCCAAAAGCGCCCAAGCAGAAGCCACTTGTCATCGACCTCCCGCTTGGTGCCTCTACCGCCGCGCAGCCTCGCGAGGGGGGTTCGCGTCTCCGACGACTCTGCAAGGCGATCGTGCCGGTTAGTCCTGCCAACAGCTCTGCCCCACTTTCCGTCGCTCATCCTTCCGCGTTGCAGACATCAAAGGCATAAACGACTCGCTTGTTTCTCTGGGTTTCTTTGTCTTGGACTACACGCGCCGCGAGCGCACCGCATTATACCACGCACACTACGATCAATATTATTCGTTCTACCATTGTATTTTTATAGAGCATGTACTGCGTACCAACATTATCAACCATATTATGCGTCGTCCTTTCTGCGTCTCGCACGATTGTTCCCCAGTCTGCCGAACAATAGGGCCAACCTCACCGTTGTCAGCTGCCACGTAGTTGAACGACGCTCCTTGGGCACCGTCGAAGTCTCGTTATCGCCGTGACCATTGTACGACCCTACAGAGCGCCACGCCGCTTGTAGGCAAGGTTGTCAGTAACGCATGCCCCAGACGCACCGCACGCCAAGCTAAATCGAGCCCGCCCACTGCTACGCGAGCGTCACCGCTCCCTACTTGGAAGCACCTTTGTTTCAAACACTGATTTGGGGGGATGGTTTAAGCATCGAGAGCAATGATGAAGGGCGAATAGGGGAAAACCGACGAGAAATTCGCGAGAGATGGGGTTCTAGCGCGTACCGGCGTTGATTGTCTCGCAAAATCTCCCTCATTTGCCTGCGCTTCCGAACATCATCGACGAATGAACCCAAGCGTAATATTGCAAAGCAGGCATAGAATATATTCGGGATTTTTGGAACGACGCGGGAGTTCACACGAGGCCCGCTCGATCAGGTATCGTCTAGTTCTGGTTCACAACGCTCCACAACTTTAAATACACGCTTATGCGCCTCCGCTAGAAGAGACAAAGGATGAGCCAGGCGAACGTCTCGGTCGAGGATGCCAACTCACACTAGAATGTTGTTGCTGCGCAGCGGGAGTGCCAGGTTGTTAGAGACGACTTCGAGGTGTCGCAAGATGGCCAAAGACGGCTACTCACATTGGGATATGGATGAGCTTGACAAAGTATCCGATGAATCCCATGATGCCGAACCCGATAGCGACAGCCTTGCAAATCTGCACATACTCTGTGACGCCGCAGTTCATTTCACGATCGCCAGGGTGAGTACCAGGGGGCATTCCCTGTCACGCTCTACACACCTTTTTGAGTAGGCTTGGTACACCTAGTGAGGAACTGTGGCGTCCGGTCAGTCTTTTGCCCGAGCGCTGCCTCAACGGAGCAACTCACGAGCTTTCCCTCCTTGACAAACTCCTGCGGCATCTCGACAAACTCCTTGACCTTGTCAGACATTTTTAAGAGTGAAAGTAAAGTACGAGTACAGGAGTGAAAGGTCGACGTCGAGCTTAAGTGGAGGAGAGAACGTGGTCGAGCGCTGGCGGTCTACGTGGAGAACTATTAGTCAGCCCCGGTGTCAGCATTTGAAATCATTCAGTTGGTTTCGGAACTCGACTGCTGGCTGCACCTGCACCACATTCCTGCTAGATCTTTCTAGGCGGACACGTCTGATCCTTGCGGCTTTCAAGATAATGGCGTTCAATTGAGGCCAGCCCGTGAACATGCACTGTAGAGCGTTTGAACTCCTTCCTTGGTTAGTGCCACCGGCGCAACGCGGCCATGCTTGGCCAGGCCTCGTCACAGACGACGTTACAAGCTTTTGGTGGCACCCTCCGAGAAAGCTACCTTGTAAAGTCTGCGCAAGAGATGATTGATGGGGGCAAACAAAACCCGACGCCTTCGATTTACATAATGGCGCTTATGCGCTGGTCCTAACTATCCCCATTTGGGTGGATGACCTTGGAACCTTCCCAGCCTCTCGCCCACCACTCTGAACACCATGTCTGACCCATACCACGACCTCGAATCGATAACCGTATCTGAACCGTTGCTGAAAACCCAGTGCATTCTCGGTGAAGGTGCGCAATTAACATTTACGAGATCCAGCAGATTGATCTTTCTTGCCGTAGGCCCTCTGTATGACCCACGAACGGATACCCTCCACTTTGTGGATATCCTGCGCAACAAGGTCTACAATTATCAACTCGAATCTAAAGCACTAACTGTTCATGAATATGATGAACCCGTCTCTGCCTTGGCTATCCGTGCAGATGGACCCGGGGTGAGTGCTCGGATGTCCAACACCATCAGCAGGTTCTTATGGTTCTCAGCTTGCATGCGTAGCCAAACGCGGGTTCGCTCTACTCCATCCTCCTTCATCCGAATCAGAAAAGGGCAATTTGGAGTACTTGGCTACGCCCCTCGATGCATACCGGGAAAGCAAGACGCGGTTCAATGATGGGGCGTGTGATGCGCGAGGGCGGTTCTTTGCTGGTACTTTGACGGTTGAGAATGGCAATGGTGGGTCGTTGTGGAGTTATGGTGTAGGCGGTGAAGGTGTTCGGTTGGTAGACGACGATGATATTTCGGTGAGCCGTTCCACAGTGTGTTATCGGCCACACTGACCAATGGTTGATAGGATTCAAACGGTTTGGGGTGGACCATCGATAACAGGACAATGTACTTTACGAACTCTCGGCACCGTCACATCTTGGCTTACGACTACGATATTGAAACAGGTAAGCATATACCCACCTTACCCGTATCTCAGGCATTAATCTAGAAACAGGTGTTGCTTCGGGCCGACGCGTGCATATCGAGATCCCTAAAGCACAGGGCTTGCCTGACGGATTGTGCTTCGATGATCAGGAAGGTTTATGGAGCGCGTAGTAAGTGAGCTATGTCCCAAAATTGGTTCTTGGTTGACTGAACACGCGTAGCTGGACGGGTTCAAAGCTTGTTCGTTTCTCAAAAGAGGGCAAGCCGACTTTTGTCGTCCACATTCCTGGCGCGCTGAACATCACGGCGTGCACATTCGGAGGTCAGTCGGTATTATTTGGTCTTGGTCGAGCTACTGGTCTTATATGTTTTTAGGTCCAAATAACGATAGGCTGTTTATTACGACAGCTTCCCCAGAAGCGAGCCCCGAGGCCAACGCAAAGTTGAGCGATTACCCTCTGTCTGGTGATCTTTTCGAGGTGAATTTGGGCGGAAGGTTCAAGGGAGGGGTGTGGAGGCACGAGTTTCGTCGTTGAACTATCTGAACGAACCTTGAATTTATTCATTGACAAGATGACCGCTGAAATAGTGTAGTTCCAGTGAAACAAAGCCTGTAGTGCTGTACGTGGGGCAGCTTTTCTTCCAGCGCGAGGTTTGCATTTTGAAAGACCTTTTTATAATCATATATTCATAATATAACAAGTCGAAGAAGTGATGCCTAATGGATACGGGCTGTAGGTCTTAACTTACCTATAACATAATAAATGACTAACAGTAAGCTACGTCTAGTAATATAGGAGGGGCACCAGACGTGCTAATCATCAATGGCTGGATTCCAGACTGCGACCCATTCACAACCAAGGTCAAAAATCTTCTTGGCAAGCTCGCGCAAAGCCAGATCGCGTTAGGATTGTTTAAAAGGAAATCCTTCGCCAGTTTCGTTCCACTTGGTAATCAAGATATACCGATGGGACCCATCGGGATCGGGAGCAAGCTGGGTGGTGTCGCAACCGATATCGAATTCAATGTCGCCCAATATAGTTCCCTCATCCATTCCAGGCTCATCAACAGCGAACTGGAAACGTTTGTATGCAACCCGAGAAAGTTCCCCAAGAGTAAACTCGTAACCGCCAATGTAACAGTTTGAGTACTGTGGATGGCAGCCGGACATAGTGAATCCGTTTGAACAGTATGAATGGCCCCGTCATGTTTTTGAAAATATATGTGGATTTCCGCTATGAAATTTCGTTGGCAATTATATATAGTAGCCATAGCCGTGCGTACCTGCGATTGCGATTTGGCGGAGAAGCAGACCATTGGAATCACGTGTCAGAGAATTAGGCGCCTGCCGAACGAACTTCCTCCCCACGCTGTGCTGCTGCTAGGTTCTATCTCAATTGAGTATCTTTAATACCAGGGGCCTGGATAGGCATTATCTTGCAAACTGCGGAAATACGTTGCACCAACCCTTGCTAGTCTTTGCCGTACTCTGCCCGACTACCATTCGTTGGAACCACGTCGGTGCTGGGGACCTGGGCTTTCATCTGTAGCTGTCGTGTTACTGTGTTACGACCTTCCCAAAGGGTCGAGGGGCCGCGTTCTTAGTTAAGCCATCAATGTGGAATCCTAGGTGAGTTTGTTTTTGTCTCCTACATCGACCAATGTACTAATGGATCTTGGCTTCGAACCCGAGTCAAGCTCTTCTGCAGCGGAAGATACTGCGTCTGCACACAGTCTATCACCATCTCCAACCGGCGAAGGCAATTACCAGGATATATACGACGATCCTAGGCCCAGCGCTCCTCGCCAATTCAGTTATGTTCATTCTCCCTCTGAGCAACACGCTCTTCCCGACCTTTCTGTGAGAGCTTATGTCGGATCTCGAATGTCTACCGCGGCCTTGGCTCAAGGTCCCGACGTCTCCCGCCTTGTTATCGCCGGGAAAGACACTTTACGTATTCTCCGGGTCGAGGACGCGGAAGTTCAGCAACCGGCAGGTTACATGAATTTTTCCCCAGTACCTTCACCCCTAATCCCCAATTCTGATGCCACCAACCTTCCTGGCCAACGGAATTCCCGGACGTATGCAGCAGCCGCCGCTCCAGGTTCCTCTGAGAACCTTACAGCCTTGAAATTCACTCAAAAAAGCAGGCGCATGGCAAAGAGTTTGTCACGTTACTCGGGGCCGAATGAGAGTGTCGTGTACGAAGATACCAATTTATGGGCTGGAGTTGGAGCAAAATTAGGGTTTCAGAGTTCGATAGTTGATGTCGAATGGTCTCACCAGAGTGGGTACTGAAGTTATCAGCTCTGATCTCGAACTTCTTGCTAATTCGAGGGGTTTCAAAACAGATTTTAGCAATATTATTATTACTGCGTTTGGGTCTGGTGAGCTCGTGAGCTGGGACTTGAATAAGACTTTGGGATCAAGACTTGGTAGGTAGTTTAGGTTCCAGGTCACTTTTGTGCTCATTTGAGCAGACAGGTCTATTCCGGACGCACACATGAGGGCAATAAACTGCATTCGGATAAGTCCAACCAACGGGTCAGTGTTGCTAACAGCTAGCCAGGATGGGTTCGTGAAATACTGGGTACAACTTTCCTCACAAGACGCACGGTTCACCTTCTGATTATTACTTTTAATAGGATCTACGCAATTTCAAAGCGCCTGCGTTGCAAATACCTCACCAAGGAACTGCTGTTCGATCGCTTGCATTCAGCCCGTGCTTCGACGCCTTGCAGGCGCTCGTTGGACAAGAGATGGGTGTGCTGCTACGCTATGACCTACGAAAGGTTCGTTTCTCGTTGGCTA
The DNA here is from genome assembly GCA_019616945.1 of Ceratobasidium sp. 414. Taxonomy (NCBI): domain Eukaryota; kingdom Fungi; phylum Basidiomycota; class Agaricomycetes; order Cantharellales; family Ceratobasidiaceae; genus Ceratobasidium; species Ceratobasidium sp. 414. The sequence goes on from WSTK01000580.1 coordinate 13,265, forward strand.
CTTGGGAGGGCGCTGCTGACAAAAATGACCGAAAGGCTAGACAGCCGTTGGACCGCCTCTCTACTGCACATAGTTCGGCTATTTTGAGCATCGATTGGCAGTCTGTCAGCCACGGGAATTCTGCTGGGTGGGCCGCGACAGGAGGGATGGACAAGACTGTCAAGGTAACGTACTTGGTGCTTCCCCGTACGTTTAATTATATCTCTAGCTGGCAGGTCTGGGACATGGGTGCCCCACAAATGTCCACTCAACCAATACATACTCTGCACACTACGCATGCTGTGAAGCAAGCAGCCTGGCGGCCGGGCCACGAAACCGAGCTAGCAATCGTCCATATGACTCCTGGCATTGCCGCACAAAAGGGCAACGCACTTGCCGGAACAACCTCTCTGGTCGGAATCGATATGAGCCTGCAGATCCATGCTCATGGGGCCAAGACTCCCATGCTCTCTTCATCCCCTGCCTCTCACTACGCCCTCAGGGGGCCGCACCACCGCCAACGAGCACTCTCTCACTCCGAAATCGTGACCTCGAATTCTGCGGAGAACTTGGTCCAACTAGGCGCATCTTACGCATCCCAAACCTCTGCATATGACGGTGACGCCGATCGGATCGAGATTTGGGACGTTCGACGGAGTTGGGTGGCCAAGTACGTTATGGGCGATACGGTTGCAGATGGATCAGCCGCCCAACTTATCTGGCCGACGGGAGTAAACCGACCCGGCTCAGCACTCTGGGTAGCATACACGAGCGGGACGTTCGCGCAGCACGACTTGCGCAATGTATTTCGGCCGCTGGATTCTGTCCCCCGAAGCGGTGTTACGTGGGAGACCCGGGGAGTCGTTGCGTTTGCGGTAGATGCGGTTGAGAGAGGGGAAATCCCTTACGATGATGTGTGGGTGTCCTTTTTATTTTATTTTAGAGTCTGCGGCTGAGCTGTGGACTCAGACGACCGGATGCGAAGCTTCTGTTCGCGAGTCGGGGAGGCAAAGACAAGTCTATTACTGATCCAACCTATGTGCCTCGAACGCAAGTCAAGGGTTCTGTGCCCATCCCTTCGTTTGAATTGGGAGTGTTCGTTAAACTCGCCCGTGGATATATACTTGAAGGAGCTTCTCGAGACGAAATCTGCCTTCACAACGCCCAGGCAAGTTGTTTTTCAGTTAGATTCCAATGGTAGTAACGTTTCATGCAAAGGTGGCTCTTGAAGCGAGCCAATATAGGGCATCCCAAGCGTGGCATATGCTACGCGGGTTGTTAACGCCGCTCATACCAGAAGGACCCCAGATAGACACGACAAACGAGATCCCATCCAACCGATCACACCCAGTCAACCTCCCCAGCACCCACACCCCGTCTCCGCATTCCAATCAAGGAAGCCGCCCGCCATCCTCTGGCCCAGTTCATAGATCTCTACCACGCAAATCCCAATCACCTCGCCGAAAATACCCTGCCGGACGTCCACGTCGCCCAACCATGACACGCCATGTTTCAAGGGGGAGCGGCAGTGGCAGCGGCCGCAGTCGCGCGACAACTCGCAGTCGATCTCTCAGTGTGGATAGTAACTCCAGCCTGAAGCATGTGGGCGGGGGCGCCTTGGACGATGAGTCGGATTCTTCAGAAGGAGATAACGCGGAGAGCGAAGGCGAAGCTGGGCAACCTTCGAATAAAATGGCTAGTCCTACGGCAGCTTCCGGAAATATCCAGACTCGGGCGTATTCACTGTCACTCTCTCGCCGTATGCGCAACCCGGACTTGATATCCACGCCCAAATTGACTGTTTTCAACGAGGCGGACGAGCACAACCTATCTTTGATGGGTGGCGGAAGCTCTGACGAACACCTCCCCACCGATTCTGAGCCCCTGCACAACTCTCCTACATCCGAGCTCGATGCCTCAGAACCAGATACGGACACGGACGCTGACCTACCTGGCCCCAATGCAACTTCGCTGGCGACACTTCGACCTGAAACAGCCAACACTAGACATCTGCTCCGTCGGCAAGATTCTCGCAGCAGCGTTGGCACGGCAAAGCCTTCCTCGCTGCACCCAGACGACTCTCAACACGGTCGAACTCAACACGGGCGAGTCAGAAGCGGCGATGGATATCACCCGTCCCCAACCCTTTCACAAACGCAGAGCTTGCAAGCGAACAAGAATCAGATGGCGTCCGGTCCTGCGAATGGCGTACGGCCCATGAGGAGCAACCAAGCGCTATTTCCTGATCGAGGGAGGTCGAGAAAGACCAGACGCGAAGTTGACGAGGCTGAAGAGAAGTATAGGCAAATGGGGTGGGAAGCGATGCGTGAGACGGTGGCGTATTACTCCGATCGAGTACGTATGTCGGGTTCACGATGCGCATAATATTCAATGAAAGTGGGGAATAGGGCGACCTTCAGATGAGCGCCATGCTTTCTACTATAGCAGGAAAGGATCTAGGAATATCATTCGAAGCCCATGAGAGATTAGTGGACGCATATCTAGGTGAGGATTCTCATCTTTATTAAAACAATCAATCAAACCCATACTGTTCACTACAGATACGTTGTCACGACTACGCCTATATGCACCCGCTGCCTACGTCCGCAAATACGCCCTATCCAAATATGCGCGCCGGGCAACCACGGTTAGCCGTTTGGTTTTTACCTTATCCCATCTCGAGCTGAGTCGTCTCTATCTCCTTAGTTAAATACAACCATATACTCCGCTTGCAGTCGTTGCAACAAGGCGTTAACAACCAAGAATCTCACCGACGATCAGCTTAGCGGTCAGTATGCGTTTTGTGCCAAGTGTAAACAATTTGCTTCGAAATGTTCAATTTGGTGAGCCCCATCGTTTGCTGGCGGTGCACCGATTGATGCTGACATTGCCTTCAAGTCGATTACCCGTGCGAGGTTTGTATTTTATGTGCTTAGAATGTTCGCACGGCGGACACCAAGAGTGCTACCGGACCTATTATCTTTCCCGACCGTTGGTCAACCTCGATGGCTCTAGTACCGTCAACTCACGTACGAACACAATACTCGAGAGTGAAACTAGGAGCGGGGCGCCTTCTGTGGCTTCACTCAGCACCGATCCAGAAAAAGCGGATGATGCGTCGTCGGTCAACACAGAGAAAACGTTAGATACGTTGGTCACCGACCCGAGTAACCGAAATAGCCTCGAGTTGCCTGGCCAAGATAGCAAAAGTTCTGCAGATTGGCCTCCACGGGGGCACCCATGCGCTGCTGGATGTGGGCACTTTTGCTGGGCCTCCAACGACCGTGGGATGACGGAGAGCCAACATATGTAATTCCGTGAATACTGATGTGGTGTGCACTATACATATCGTAACAACAAGGTGGTGGTATGTTCTACTATCTCATTCGGCTGCTGTGCCGTTCAAGGCCTCGTTCCCTGAAGACTGTCCTGCTGCAACGGCAAGGAGCTTTTGCATAAGAAGGCTTTGTCGAAGGCTCGCATAGGTAGCGTTGTTTGCAGTAAGAAGATCATCTAGAGTTTCATGCCGCGTCGGATTAGGGGCTTGAGTCACAGGATCGCAAACCTAAGGAACTGATTTATACAGCATTCGAGCGATTCTCAAGCTCGCAACCCACCTGCCAACCCCGCTCGGTCACTTTGACGACAAGCTCTACCCCATCGGACATGTAGATTTTGGCCATCGGGGGTGCGGCTGGTGCACCAGCTACGGGTCCTGCTGAGAGGACCTGGCTTGATTCAACTCCAAAAGATAGTTCTTTCAGAGATAATCGAAGCTCATCGGACAAAGAGGGTGGATCCATGTGAGTCAAACTTAGATGCTTGTAGGTGGGTGCGAGTTTGAATCAATCAGATATTCGTATTTTGAAATACAAGCGCTAACAAAGACAAAGGATAAACTTGGTTCCAAAAAAGTACACATTAGTGAATATATGCGCTAGAGCTGGGCCCATGTGAATGCGCTTAACTCCCCCAGATGTTAGAGATCTCTTGTTTTGCCAAATTCAGACGGTCGCGTCGCGTCTTCAGCATGTCGCGCTCCAACGTGATTTCGTTTGAGTGTGCCAAGAAGGCCGCGCAGTGCTCTTTGGCATTATCTCCGCTCACGCCCAACCCTTCGAATAGCCGCTTCTCTAGGCCGCGGGAGAAACCCCTTACCAAGGTCTCGTCTACAGTCATTGGAATAACGTCGACGAAACGCTTGTAAGCCACTGTAAAAAATGGGTTAGAGGAAGAACCAAGTGCGAGAAGGGCTTAGAGGTTTACCTTGGTAGTATGCTCGAACTTCGGCCATGACATCAATTACATCTTCACCCGGATCCGAGTTCAAGAGCTTGGCCAAGTTTTGAGGCTCGACCGAGAGACCCATCTTGGTCAAGTGGGCAAGAACTTCGCCCATCGACTTGGAAAAGTCGCTCTCGGCTCCCAGACCTTCAATTAAGCCCTTGACAAATGTATTCTCGCCTTGTTGGGCTTTGCGGACCGATAGATAGTAGCTCGAGAACTTCTCTTTATAATCGGCTAGATAGTGGACGTTCGTCGTAAATGTTTGGTTGTTTTCGATATTCAATGCGAACTGGGTCTGAGCGTCAGCGTGTTCTCGACACCCCAAAATCCGTTCGGCGACGATGGCCCTATTCAACGGAGTATCGTCGTCAACTACGGTTATACAGCAGCTCAGTTTATGGTCAACTCACCCAACAGCGTTGTGCAAGCCACCATAACTGTGTTGTTGGAAAACCGAATCGACCAACCGGCGCATATGAATACTCAGTATGCGCTCCACGTCTTCGAGTAACGCCATAGTCGGTTCACCCCACATCTCCATAAAGCTATTGATGAGCTTGCGTTTGACGATGAAGGGAACATTCTTGGGTAGTTCTCGAGTTACCGCTCTAGGTTTGTTAGTTGTAAGCGCGCCCTAAACATATGGAAGACTGCACCTAGCGCACTCACTGTTTGGACAATTTACTAACGTCATCCTCAAACAAAGTACGATCGGAGATTTCTTCCGCTTCAGTAGGTTCTTCCTCATTTAGGAAAGCGAAAACTGGCATGTTGGGAACGTTGCCTTTTCCCCCGTCGTTCGAAGGTCGTTTGAACGGGCGAAAATCGGGAGCTGAGCTGCGAATCGACCGACGGAACTTGTCTTGTGCGGTACGAATCTGTTGAATAAGGCCGTCGCCGTCGGGAATGCCCTCAACGTGAGTCGAAACCTCACGATGAAAGTCCATCACTAAGTTAAGGACTGCCCCAGCAGGATCGTCTGAAATCTCGTCTGGGAGCGCCCGCAGGCTTTCGATTGTGCTTTGATTGAGGCGGTGGATCTCGCTCAGCAAGGACGGCATACTGCTCGGCGTCAGCGACCTGCGTTGGTGAAACTGTATTACGATTATATGAACTCACCGCTTGGCAATTTGGTCTGAGAGGATCTCGCTGAGCCGCGAAGTGAGCCGGGCGGTCCCAAAATTCTGACGAACAGTGATCATTTGCGACGACCACGGCACCCGAGTCTTGAAAAACTCCTCTTCGCGGGCACGAGCTTCTTGCCAAGTCAAGTTTTGCTCGAGCTCTGACGGACTCGGCTGCTTAACACAAAACCACCCTTTTGAGAGGACCTCGGTCTCTCCCCGAATGAACCCTAGCCATTTTTCCTCCTCGCCTTTCTCAATTCGGTCTGGCTTCGTAAGAACGCCTGCATTTAAGATGTTAAAACACTGATAATCAGTCATAACAACGTCAGACTATTCACCGATAGTGCGCTTTCCCTGGGGATCGTATTGTTTCGCCAGGCTGCGTGCACCTTGATTCTCGTAGTCCGCTGAGATATCAAGTTAGAAATAGCACGACTCGGGTTTAATCACTGTACGTACTTTCGCAGGTTACGGTCAACAGGATTATGCAGCTATCCTTCCGGATGTATGAAGTGACGAGGCGCTTGACTAGGTCAATGTCGCCCTCGTCGCTACCTTCACGAACATTGGCGATAATACCTGGGTAGGATAACATGTTACCGAAGCACCGTGCACTTTAAGCGATGGAACCCACCAGGTAAGTCACAAAATGAAAGGTTCGTAACATCTGGCCCAGTGATTTCAACTGAAACGAAATTTTCAGAGAAAGCAACCGCGCTGGAGCTCGTTGCCGGGATTTTGTCACCGAGAAAGGAAGAAGCGTTCACCCCAGGGTTGAGAATAGCGAGCTGCGCTCGACGAAGTCGTTCCTCAACTTGATCTTTGTTGGTAATAACATCTCCGAAGGGAACATTGCGAATAGGGCTGATATCATCGCCGTTTTCATCCTTTAGGAATCGTAGGTGAATCATGCAGGACCATGGTCCAGTCGAAAATGCGAGGCGACACTCTGTGGGGCAACTGGACATGGGCATGTGAGCAGTGACGTTTGCACAGAGTAGAATCTGATCGAGGTGCCTACCGGGTGCAAGTGCCTGTTGCACGGGGGAGTTTGATCTAGAGCGGCGAGAACTCAAACAATCAATACTGGAGATTCGTCTGTTTAGATGGTTATGACGCACCCCGGAGATGGATTCAATCAAGCTGGATTTCCCGGCTGATTGAGAGCCGACGACACAAATTTGTGGCAAGTCGATATCGGATTGAATGCTAATTGAAACGTAAGCAAATACACGACGCAGACGACGGAAGCAAGGTCATGGCTCATACACACCCTGTATTGTGCAGGCGATTAATCAGGTCGAGCAGCCTGCGCTGCTTAGTCCCGTAACTTGAAGCCGCGATTCCCACCTGCGATAGCGAGTTCGGGGTTTAAATGAACCCAAAATCAAAGCCAGGAAACGCTTACCGAGACGACGTTCTCGTGGCTATCATCGCTCGTCGAAGTGGCGGAGGAGATGCTTGCGTCGGACATGGTTCGTATTACCTGGTCGATGCTCGGCGGGATTGGTACTGGAGACGACAAAGATGCACATGCAAGAGGTTTTGGCCAGGTAGCAGCATATACATTCCTCTGAAACATTACCTATCTAGCTCTGTGGATGTGGGTCGTATCGTGGGTGGCTCGCCTTGGAGACTGAAGGGGGGGTTTTAAGTGCAGCGCGGCGAAGCTTTGAGTGGCTACAGGGTACGCCGGCCCTAAATCTAGCCACCTATCGTATCCAGAATAAATGAAAAATGTCGGCGAATATGATAACCCTCAGGTTCGTGAGAACAAACTGTCCGCTTATGTCTCGATTTGGTCGAAAACGGACTTCCGGTCGACCTGTGGAGCGTTGCCACTTGAGAATTAGGCAAGAAGCGCGCTAAACGGGACGAGTGACAAAGGATTGAATGGCTGCGTCGCTGACGACGCCAATGATGGGAAGTCCCCGCGTGTCAGGTACCTCAAGGGAGAGTCACTAAGTAACCTCGTGTTGGGACAATTGGGAAAAAAATACCTCGCAATCGAGGTCGACAAATAATGGGGGTTTAGTGGGCATACAGTATGGGACAAAACTGTTCGCGAAATCTGATGTCCCGAATTCACTGGCCTGTAGCTACCTCACGCATGAGCC
>WSTK01000581.1:0-20742 GCA_019616945.1 Ceratobasidium sp. 414
GGGTTTTGTGTCCGTCGTGATGTAAGCTTGTTCTCGCAATGTTACGAGCCTTCGCCGTAGGGTCACTAGTGTGACGCGGAGTGACTTTAGACGTGATGGAGTAGGACTGGGGTCCTCGTAGACTTGGGACGATAGACGGACACGACGTATAAGGCTTATAGTTAAGCCACGAAAGGTTACTTGACTTAGTGACGATGTGCCACGAGATACGACGGGTTGGTCAAGTGGCTAAGTACCTTTAAGCCACGAGACCCTTGGAGAGAAAGACTTAGTAAGAGGGTTGCTAACCCCTTAGTGCGAAGGTGAAGTGGGACAAGGTGAGAACAAGCTGGGGTTGCCAGGCTTGTTCTCTGCTCGTTATATACTGCACTAAATACAGGTGAGTCATCTAACTGAGTCAACCGCCATTCCAAGGCGAGTCAACTAGACGAATCATATGTACATGTGTGAGTTGATTGCCATTCCCAGACGAGTCAACTCTGAAGCAGTGCCAAGCCACGAGACGAAAAGGGGGCCGGAGGCGCCCACGAGAAAGGAAGCAAAGAAAAAAGGTTGGGGGCTGTACAACAGCTCACAACATGGTGCCCGCACTGCCTGAAGGTACAACTCTTCCAACGACTTGAAGCACCAACTCATACTTGCTCAGTGATCTTCAACCCCTATCTAAAACCAATTTGGCAGTTCTCCTTCCAGCCTACCACCCTATTCATTGTAAGTCTCCCCCACTCTTGACTCATCCTCACTAACATATTCTCAGTTTCAGCTATGAGGCCACTGTGGAACTGAATCTTTATACCTGCTTCACACCACCTTCCACCATTTACTCTTTCGCTGGACACTTGTCCACTCATGGTAGGTTTCTAAGTGGTCTTTTATATGCACCTAGCACCAGCAGTTGATGGCCCCTATTAGCTTCAACCATCATGCACTAGTGTCATGACCCATTTCTAGTGTCACTATAAACCGATCATAACGAACTAATAAGTGTTGTGACCTGCCATAAATATCAGACGTAACCTGTTACCGTTACTGTAACAAATGTCGCGACCCTACAAAGCATTGTTACCAAATGAACCTTCAGTGATATGCGATCACGTGACCTGTTACCGTTACAGTGGCTAACTAAGTCGGACTTGCAACATCTCTCTCTTGCAATGCTAGTCCGACCTCCGACCTGACTAAGCAAGTCACATGACCCTAGGACTAAGTGCGGCTCCTATAAGATTTGGAGCCGCAAATTACACATTGTGTTAAACAGTAAACAAGCGCACGTGATTCAGCGACATACCGTCCTATTGGGTGACCTCGCTACACGTGACCTTGTTGCGACTGCGGACTACAGATATGGAATGACTCGAACGATTGCATGTATATAACAAAGCAAAGGAGGACTCTAGAGCCCCACTTTGCTTTACCTCGTCCACCACAGGGACTCGTTGTACATAGACATAGACAGCATATATACTATACATTATGCATAGACCAAATACACTGAAACACGGCATATACGGATGAACGTAGCCACTAGATAAGACATCGGCAGAGCCGAGATAGACAGAAACGACAGGTCTTGACAACTAGATTACATTGACAAAACCAAAACCTAACAGAAACAGAAATAGAAACCAAATAACACCACATTCAATGTTGTCTTGGGTCGCTGCTTCATTTGTTGTTATCTCTATATGTTTCCTACTCTCAGTTTTTTTTTCTGCTCTTCTCCACCTACACTGTGGACCCGAGTCCTATGGATAGTCTGCAGTCTGCCTGTGGACTGGGTATTAGCCGAAGGTGAGGTGTGACTTTTTCTGAGCGCTGCATCTGTGGTTTTGGCCAACCGCAGGTGCAGTTTTTGGTATCTGCACCCCTTTCATGCAGACTTTTTTCCAGCTTCAGTTTTCTTGCCACAGGTGCAGTTTTCCCACACATGCCATACCTGTGGTTTTCAGTATCTGCACTGTCGCGACCTGTCGCCAGGCAATAGGTTGCAAGCTCGAGAGTCTTCAGGAGGATGAAGGTTGGAGTTGCCTTAGGCTCTATACTGAGCCCTAAGGTCGAGAGGCTGCCATGGTGCGACGAGCCTTGATGGGTCGTGAGTCGAAATGTCAGGTATATGCGCAAGCATTGGCCTTGACTGAGTGAGAGTCTTGAGTGACGAGGTGCTGCAAAGCCACAAGACGAGGAACTGAGGTGACTGGGTATGTTGAGCCATGAGACGAGGGGTTGGAGTGGCTACGTGCTGCCATGCCACGAGATGTTGTAGCTGGTGACGATGGGTATGTGACGAGGGAGTGTCATCCTGGGTCCCTTAGAGGGCACCCAGGTGGCAGAACTTAGTCAGGCGAAAGGGAAGGTGACAAGTGAGGAACCACCCTGGGTCCCTTGGGAGGGCACCCAGGTGATTTGAGCTTAACTAGTGACGATAGGGACAATGACAAGGTAGAACAAGCTGGAGAATCCAGGCTTGTCTACTGCTGTATTTATAGTAGCTAAGTACATCTGAGTCATACAGCAGTGAATGGCAGTAGACTGGCACAGTTGCTGCGCTTGTAAGTCATCCGCCAATCAAGAAGACGAATCAAGGAAGCAGGCTACAGCCTGAGTCAAGAGATGCGCAGCCTACAGCTGACGCATACACCTAGTCAGAAAAGAAGCAAAGAAGACGCATACAGCCTAAAGCTGGTGGCAAGAGAAGCGAGCCATGAGAAAAGAAAGGCAAGCCACAAGAAAGAAAACACAGTCAGGGGGAGCGACATGAACTCCTGACATGCACTCCCAACAAGCGGTTTTTTTCTAGTGTCAGTTTTCCCATGCATGCTGCACCTGCAGTTTTTTCAAATCCACACCCAGAGTGCAGGGACTCACTTCCGAACTTGTGGTTTCCCCGCTGTGCGGTTTTTCTGCACCCTCTATATGTGGCTTGTTCTTGCATCCCATGGTTTTTCTGCATAATAGATAGACATAATAAACATCTTTTTCCGGTTCGTTCAGGTCTGTTTGCGCTTCCAGCATGTCCAGTTCAGGTGTTCACAGCTGTAGTGGCGCTGGGTAAGTAGACTTGGGTGATTTGGTAGCGGAGTGGTCACGTGATCGGGTAAATTTGCAATCATCACCTCATCCATCCTGACTTGGTCTCAACCACAATGGTCCGCCACCGCTCTCGAATCCCCCTGTCTTAACTTGACTTTGCCTATTAATAAAGTAAGTTCACATGCGTCATTTCACCCTAACTAGCTGATTTGTTTGGATCTCAGTGCACTCATAGATCATTCATCACATGCAGCAAAAAGGTGGACTTTCCCCAATTTAAACCCCAAGTGAAACTGACATCCCACCTCAGAATGGGTGCTGCAATGATGCTGGCACCCATAGAAGTCATGCACGACCAACGATGGCGCTCCTGCTTCCCCTGTGTCAGACTCCTCACTTTCACCACCTCCCTTGCCTGCCCCTGCTCCGCCCCGCCCTGCAAACCATGATGTAGCCACCACACCTAAAGGCGCACAAAAGATAAGTACTTAACATTGCTTGGACTTGTGACTGACCTCGCACACTTAGAAACACAATGCGCAGGATACTGTTGAGCAGCCCCAGCTGGCTAAGAAACAGAAGATGACAATGAAGGATGTAGTAAGTGGATTTATACTATTAATATTAACTAATTCTCACATCTTACAGGCACCCAAGGAGGAAGCGACTTGCACGAACCCCAAGGTGGCGGCCAATCATGGTGACTCCTGGTCAACTAGCTACCATGAAGAGGTAGCCAGCCTACCTCCCCTGGCCCCCAAGAAGACCAAGAAGAAGGCAGTCGATCTACCTGCTCATGTGCAGCCAAGGCAGAGCTAGTTGAATTGGTTGAGGCGGGCAGGTCAAATTCAAACAAGTAAGTGTCGAAACAGGTTGAATGTCTTGGTACTGACTGTGAGCATAGGACCAAGCACAAGGGGGAAAAGGCGGGCAAATAATCAGGTATTTAGTAAGTACTGATTCATTGCCTGGATTGGCCATGATGAACTGATGGGTTGTCCACAGCCCTTGTCCATATAAACCACATACAAGCTGCGGATTTGGTAGCATCGGTTTGGCGCATGTAAAATGTATGAACTTTTCACTATCTGCTTTCGTATTTTTCACTGTCTGTGTTTGAATTCTTCGTACGTAGCTTTTGGATCTCCTGCTGTGTTGGACATTTCACATATGCACTTTGGGTTCCTCGCATTCTTACTCCAGATTTTCTGTACCAAGTGTTTGGTTTTTACGTATGTAACCTCCGGATTTTATGAATTAAACTGTTTTTTTCTTTCTATTTACAATGCGCACACAACCGAAGGAAAACCCACATACACACATGGGAACATCCGCATGCGAGGTGTGGAAAAGCCGGCAACACCACCTATGGATTTTGCCCATAATCCGTAGGTTGGCCCTGCGGACCTTTCCGCAGATATAACCGCACCTGAGCTGCGAAGTTTCCGCAGCTCGGGTGCGGTTTCTCTTACTAGGTACGCGTGGGTTCCTCCTGTCGGAAAATCCGCAGGCCCCGGGTTGACAGTGCTACTGGGACATGCTCACTCATACCCTCACCAATCGGTACGCTCATTTCCCTCTATCACTCATATAACTTATTAACCCAACCTCACAGCTCTCGTCTCCGCCTGTGCACCATTCGCCTTTAACCCGACCGCCAGTCTTTGGTCTGCCCGCATCCTTGCACTGTGCTTGGCCCTGCCAGCTGCCCTCGTGATCAGTGCGACCCAACTCGGCTTGGACAAAGTGTCGCACCAGTCCTGACCATCAAGCACGGACCAAGCTTGAGCTTTACCGACGCTGGGACACCCTATGTGCGCCTGGTAGGTCTTGTACCCGAGCTCGGGGGTGTGGTCGGTGTCTCGTCGGCGCCGAGTGGAAGTTCGAGTCAGGCGACCAGTGACCGTTGCTTAAGGTCATGCGTCCATACAATGGGCTGTGCTGAAATGACTGTGACGGGCTGGTAACGTCAACCGGACTCGCCTGTGGATCGACAGAGGTCACGCCGAGCACTATAACTCTGGCAGGATAGTCACGCGTCTGTCTGCATGAGCGAATGGGCTGCCCAAGTGACAAGTGACTTGAGGGGGGAAGCGCAAACGAATGCCCAGGATACTGGTCCAAACTCCATAGATAGTACGTGGCTCGCCCAGCGGCTTCCTCCATGCTGACAGCTGGTCTTGTTTAGAACTTTGTAGCCTCTCAAATCGAACACTTGATCACGAGGAGCTTGATTTTTTCAGTCCCCTGAGTTATTTGAGAGAATTGCTACCTGTACATGTTTTCGTCTTTCTCGAGCTCATAATCAAATCCCCATCCAAACTCTACCACCGAATGGTACTCGTCGAGGATGTGGTTGTATGCACACATAGGCGTGTTTGCGCCACGTTGTCGAATGTGATTATGCCTTGAGGAAGAAAACATATGGGAGGTGCAACGACTATGAGTAGCGTCGAGGATCTATACACTACTTGCTTGCCACGCTTTCAGAGCTTTGTGATAGACTTTTCTGACCCGCTGGCTCGTGCACATTTCACTTCTCGAAGAATATTTAGTGTGCACGTTCACTCACATTCCTGGAACACACACAGGTTTTGAACCAAGCCATGCCAAGCTGCGTGTCGAGCCAGAGAAAAACCCAACACGCAACAGCCCTGAATCGATATAAATGCATTTGTCGATGACATTCTATCATGACCGCCGGCTTACGTTGCCAAAAAGCGCAGAGGGGATTTCTAGTGCTATAAGGAAGGCAAATTTATTAACGATGGACTAGGTTCAACGCAATTTCAACGAATCTTATCATGATAAGAATGGCATAATTCGGTAAAAACGGAATCAATCTTGCAGTCAAGTGCACGCAGCAGGTGCCCTCCACAATCCTTCTCACACCCCCAAGGGGTTTGGAACAATTGCGAAAGATCGCGACGGCGCTTTGGTAGTTCACGGAGAGCCAATATCCCAGTCAAGGGTGTATTTGCCTGTAAACGCTCAACGTATGCGGCATCGAAAATATAGGGGAAGGTGGTGGCCACAAATTGGTCGGAACATTTCTGGAAACAAGTTGCACAATCTTCCTTTTTGAGGGCGGAGGGAACCTCTGCGGGATTTTTGATCCAGCTTAGATGAACCTTGGCGAGAGGCAGTGGGGTCAAATACACCTGAGCAGCTAGTAGTTTAGATCGATCCTCCAGCGTTAGAGCTGTCCACAGAGATGACGTATGCCCTTCACTCAGAACAGAGCAGAACACAAGCCCGAACAGTGCTGGATCGATGGTCTTCAGAGTATCGTCTTTGTATAGGCATTTTAGAGTATTGATTGCGGAAGCAGTGGCCTGCTTGCTGAACAGGCCCCAACTGCGGCTGCTCCGTGCGCGAGGCATTTGCAGGTGGCAGCCGATGAAGTTCCGAACCTCCAGCACCATTTCAGGATCATCAAGAAGTTTGGTATACGCAAGCGCATCAAGCAACTCGCCATGGACCCATGGAAGTTCGGCCATACGTATGGGGGATGCCAGGACACGCCGGAACTGGTTCAGAGCCCACTTTTCGATCTCCAGCATACAGAAACGATGAGCGAGACTAGATATATCAAGGTAGCTTCGGAATGCAGTGATCGTTCGTTGCTTGTCATCAGTGACTTCAGTTACGAGGGCTTGGTAGACGCGATCGGTGATGCTACGAATGACATCAATATGCAGGATTACTTGGAGAGCTGGACATGTGCATTACGTACAGACCGTAGAGTAAAAGCAGCAGGTGGCGGAAAGCTGAAGCTTTTACTTGAGGGATAGTTATAGGATTATCATCCGATAAACCTTCGATTTGTGAGGAAGCTTGTTCACCCGGAGGTTTGGGTAGTTGTAACATATCTCCGAATACCTGTGAATGCGGTGTCAACCTTGAAGTGTGAACCTAGATATATATGAGAATAGGCGTGAGCTTGTCGGCAAGTCGCAATGGCTTACGCACCCTAAATAATACATCTTCCACAAGCAATATCACGTTCCCGTCGTCAATATAGTATCGGGTATCACGAGTACGGCTGGCAGCTATGTCCATTGGTGAAGGTATGGCAGTCAGTTGTGGTGGTTAATCACAATCACGATAAGGGTGGTGGCTATCACCTGACCTGCTTTTCAATCGGGTAAACCGGAGAAGGCAGTCACGCAATTGGAATCCCCAATTGGAGAGAAGCTCCGGCTTGAGCGATTAGGGCATGTCTCCAAACACTTGTGAGTGCAAAATTAGTTATGAAGTGTGAACCTAGGTGCATCAAGTTGCGCTTGAAGCCGGATTTGTCATAGTTCTGTTGGGCTGATGTATGCACTGTCGATTACTGGTCATCGTTCCAAACCCCCAAATCAACCACGAGGCATATTTTGCTATCTTCAAGAAAATCACGACATGAATCCAACATACAGCTGGGGTTTGAGACGTTCAGAAAGAGCATGTACACATACAAAGACTAGTCATATGGCTCTGCTCAGTGCACTGTGATAATCAAGCCTGAAAATTAGTATACTTACAACAAATTGCACATCAATCGAGACGGTCGTGGTACTTTTCGGCTAGTTCCGTAAACAATTCGTCCATCTTGAGGTCGACCACCGCTAAAAGCTGGTCATAACAGGTGCATATAGCCAACCTGGGGCCCTCTGCGATTGACCGGCGATGCGTAGCAAGCTTTGACAAGGCAGTCACACCTGTAAGGGGCGAATCCTTGATGAAATCAGAACGGTTGACAAGTTGGCTGAAGCGGTTCAGAAATTGTTGAGAACACTTGGAAAAACAGCTTTGGCGGGATTGAACGCCGACTGCTGCGGAGATTTCAGACGTGCTCTGGATCCAGCTAGTTGGGAGCGTGGGGGGAAGCGGGGTCAAGTACACTTGGGCTGCTAATAGCTTTGAGCGGTCGTCACGAGTCAGAGCTTTCCACGTCGATGATTGATGTCCTGCGCTCAGGATGACACAGAATATATGGCCAAACAAAGCAGGGTCTTGTTGCTTGAGTAGCGCATCTTTGTAAACCCGGGTTAAAGTATCGATTCTATACGAAGTTTGATTTGGAATAATGGGGATAGAGCCAAGGAACGAAATGTGGAACTGAGCTAGGTTACGAACGTTGTGTTCAAGCTCACGGTCGGAAGTAAGCTTGGAATATGCAAGAGCTCTGAACAAGTCAGCGTCTTCCCAGAACAATATTGTACCGCTTTTTAGGAATTGGACAACCCTCTTGAATTGACCCAGGGCCCAAGTTTCAACCGAATCCATGCAGAAGCGATGAGCAAGACTAGCGATGTCGAGATAGCGTTTGAAAGTAGTTCGGTTGTGCGCTAATTCGTTCGTAACTTCAAGAACAAGAGATCGATAATCAGGATCGGCCATGCTGGAGGGCAAATTTAGATAATATTTTAAATGTTTATAGGCATACGTGCTCACTTTCCATAAAAAAAGAGTAGCAAATGACGAAATTGATCAGCTCGGACTCCGGGGATAGTAATCGGGTTTGCGTCGCTAGCACCTTCTACATTGGCAGGAGAGCCAGGTCCGGTTGGAGCTGGTTGAGCTGGGAGACTAAACATGTCTTCGAAGACCCTTGATTGTGAGGTCAAAATCGAGCGTTGGATCTTTGGGCTCGCATCAGCCAGAGTCGGAGGACACGCCGAGGCTAAACCAACCTTGAAGAGGTACCCGTCAACAAGAAAAGTAGCGCTTCCATCCTCGAAATAATACTGAGGGTCTCGAAATCCTCTGCCAAGCCGAGTGGGTAGTAATAGGCGTAGCATTCCAAAGTCAAAGAGCACAGACGTGGTAGGGTTTAAGAATATGATGTATCACGTGTTCGACACATGTGATCTGGAAGGGTCATTCTTCGCCTCGAAGTAGTATGGTTATAGCATGAGAGTCCTAGGAATACTTATGTGCAATGCGAGACCTCGGGTTTATCTGAAATAATGATCGGGTGTTCCAGGGAGAATCTGGCTTTCGACTACCCGTCAGTATTTAATCCCGGAGTCGGCCGGTCCTTAGTCAGTTGCAGCTTGGTCTCGTCCATCACACTCTCGCAACAAAATGCTACGCTCCAGCCTGCTATATAACTCTTCTGCTCGTGGAAGTCTGGCTTTTCGTTCTCGTATCCAGTCTCGAGCGATGAGCACACCCGTGCTGCAGGTCACGCCACCCTCTGCGGCAAAGGAGAACGAGCTGCACGCGGCGCGCGTCGAAGGTCTTGAGAAACATTTTGCTCTTCCTAGGTTCAATGGCATCAAGCGGCCTTATACTGCGGAATCTGTTGTCACGAAACAAGGCTCTATGCCTCCACTACCCCTACCTTCGTCCTTACTTTCGGACAAGTTTCACTCGCTGCTCAAGAATGCATCTGAAGAACAACGGCCGCTGCACACTATGGGCGCTATTGACCCCGTACAAATGACTCAGATGGCTAAGCACCAAGAAGTACTCTATGTCTCCGGCTGGGCGGCCTCTAGTGTTTTGACGACGGGCAACAACGAAGTTGGACCGGATCTCGGGTAGGCTGTCCCATGTGACTTCTCAGCTTACCGCAACTCAATGCGACTGGTGGATACAGCGACTATCCCTATACTACAGTCCCAAACCAGGTTCACCGTTTGTTCCGTGCTCAGCAATTGCATGACCGTAAACACTACGATGAGCGTATGGTTGCGACTCCGGAGGAGCGGGCAAAGATGGAATATGTCGATTACCTTCGGCCTATTATTGCTGATGCGGATGCCGGGTGAGTTTCTGTCTTAATATGAACCAATTAGATCCTAAATCCGATCATAGGCATGGTGGTCTTTCAGCCGTCATGAAACTGGTTAAACTGTTTGCCGAATCTGTGAGCTGAACTTGGGTCCCATCACTCCCGGTCTACTCATAGCTCTCCGCATATAGGGGGCGTCTGCTATCCACCTGGAAGATCAACTTCACGGCGGCAAGAAATGCGGGCATCAAGCCGGCAAAGTTGTCGTTCCAACTTCGGCGCACGTCTCCCGTCTAGTCGCTGGCCGTTTCCAACTGGACATCCTACAATCGACTATGCACCTTATCGCTCGTACCGATGCTGAAAGTGCCAAACTTATCTCGAGCACGATAGACGCCCGAGACCACAAGTACATCCTTGGAACGAACTATACCGAGGGCAAAGGGGGACACAAGTCGTTGGCAGAGACGTTGGATGAGGCCGAAAGGGCCGGAAAGGTTGGGGCTGAGATCGATAACCTGGAAAAGGCATGGATAGATAACCATCCGTTGTACACATTTGAGCAAGGTACGTCGGTCGACTGTTGGGAATGTGCAATTACTGAGACTGGTTGTACAGCTGTGGAGCAGGCGATTGCCAAGTCACAACTCTCTGATAAAGCTGGCGCTCTTGAGAAATTCCGCGAACAGTCAACTGGTTTGTCGATCAGCGATGCTAGGTATCTCGCAAAGGACACCCTGGGAGAGCACGTACTCTGGGACTGGGATCGTAAGTGCTCATACCTGTTCATGCTCGTCGATTGAATAACTAAGTTGGCTTTGCCAAGTTCCCCGGACACGCGAAGGCTACTATCACTTTACAGGCGGTATAGATGCGGCTATCGAACGGGTCTTGGCCTATTCCCCCCACGCCGAGCTTCTCTGGCTCGAGACCAAGAAACCAGACTTGGAGCAAGCACGCTCGTTTGCACGCAAAATTAGGAAGGTGTTCCCTGGCAAGTTGAGTCGCCTGTATTGGTTCCTAGGCGGATGATTGAAGCCGATGTTCAGGTGGCTCGTATATAACCTAAGCCCGAGCTTCAACTGGTCTGCGCATGGGTTTACTGGTACGCTGAGAGTGTATCCAACTCTACATATGATCTGAATAACTACAGCAGAAACTGATCTCAAGAACTTTGTATGGGACCTTGCAAAAGAGGGGTACGCTCGGGTGTTATCTATCCGTCTGTATCTGACTGTAAGCTCGTTGAAACAGCTTCGTGCTCCAGTTGATTTCACTAGCGGGTCTGCACAGCACGGCCATGGTAACAGGTGTGCATTATTCACGTGATACATGTTGAATTTCACTGACGGTACTCCACAGCCGAGCTTGCTGAGCGATACAAGACCGAGGGTATGCTCGCCTATGTCAACCTTATTCAGCGGAGGGAAAAAGAGCTTGGCGTCGATGTGCTGACGCATCAGAAATGGTGCGTAGATTGGTCATACTTCATGTGCTCATCTACTGATCATGCATGTTGAAACAGGAGTGGAGCACCGTATATTGACCGTGTGCTTTCAAGTGAGTAATCAACGTCTTGCACTTTCAACAGGGTCTGACTGACCTTTCAGCCATATCTTCGGGATCGTCGAGCACGTCTGGGATGGGCAAGGACTCAACCGAGCATTCATTCTGAGCTCTGGGCATGACATCTTACCACGCAATGAAGGCTTTGAACGGATGAATTTCTACCTCATGTACTGTCCTGCTGTGATTGAGTACTGTACTGCATTATCATAAACATGACCGGTCAAACAATGAACAATCAACGAAAGCGAAAACAAGCATGAAACGGAGAAAAAATCCATGTCACAGTCATATAAACTACCAAAAAGAAAATGTCGCAAGAAACGTCGCTCATCGTCCTTCCATAATATGCATGATTCACGATGGACTCTGACCCGGTGGCGGCGAGACCATCTCAAACTGGGACATTCGGGGCGTCATGGGTTCGGCATCGCTCACCATGCTCGAGCTCACACTCGGCCGGGACGGCATGTCCGGCTGAAGTGCACCCGAATTGGAGGTTGTGAGCGTGTTGACCGAGGAGACGCTCCCACGACCCGTATGCGTCTGTGCTGGTCCTCCCAGTCCGTTGAGCGGGCGTTTCTGGGGCGATAGCGGGTTTTGCTGACGTGATTGAGGACGAGTGCCAGGAGCAGACTCGGGCTCGCCCTCGGCCCTCTTCGCCTTGGAACTCCACTTTTTGAGAATGCTCTTGGTCGTCGCCTTTTCCCTTTCCCTGGCGGCTGCCGCGATCGAATCAGAAGGCGATGCCGAACGAGCAGCATTTCGCGACTCTTGGTCAAAATGGAACGGATCCTTGCCCGAGTTGGACGAGTCCCGCTTGTGGGCCGTAGACTTGACGGCTGCCACCTGCGCTGGTTGCGCCTGGGACGACTGCCGACTATGGCTAGGCGGGTTCGAAGTGGCCGGACTTTCCTGGGGCAGCTGGCTATCCCGGTTGTACCCGAGCATTTGAGGGTTTCCGGACGGCACAGGTGGAGGCATCTCGTTTTTGCCGTTCAGGTTCTGCGTGCTGTTTCGACCGCGCCACAGCTTTCGAAATCCCTTGACCGACATGATAGAGTTTGAACGCTCGCGCGCCGACGAGGGCAGGCCAGGTATGTCATCCCCCGTCGAATCAATACTGAACCGGCTTCGCTGGTGTCCCGGCATCGGTGGCGACTCCTCCATCGGAGGCGAGTTGAGCGCAACCGGCGTCTGGGGCCTCCTCGGACGCGGCGGCGCACTGCTAGGTGGAGGCAAATTCGACAAATCCAGACGCATCTGCTCGGTCTGCATCCGAATGCGCAGCTCGGAGGACATGGGCATTGGTGTCGACGAAGTAGGGATATCGAGAAACTCTACGTCGCGAGGCGTCTCGGGGAATCGGGGACTAGGTGGGACAGAGTTCGAGTTGGGCTGGATGAACGGGACAGCTGGCCAAGAGGGAGACGCCTGCGGAGACGACGCACTGCCCGTCGGGGACGAATTTCCTCTAAGAACATGGGTGGGAAATTAGTAAAGGCAGTTTTATCACATGGCTCGCGAACAAATAGAGACACACTTTGCAATCATGCTCGCCCGAAGGTTGCTCAGCTCCTCTGACATGAACAAAGGCGCATGTGGATCTGGGCGACGCGCGCTTCCGTTGCTGAGCATCCGGTGATGCAGGCCTGGGGAGCGGGGTCGATCAAATTCGGGCGGAGGCTCCAGTATCCTTGGCGATAACTGGGCGAGCGCCTGAAATAGAGTCGCGTTGAGTTGGCAGTAGCACCGGGGAAATGCACCAGCGTACGCACCTTTTCCAATTCATCGAGTCTCTCCTTGCGAACATGCTCGCTCGAGCGCCACGTCCAATCTTCCTGGCCATCCTCACCAGTCACAACAATCGACGTCTCGTCTCCCATACTCTGGCGCGAATCAAGCTCCCCAGTGGCTAGTTTATCCGCATCGTCCGCCCCTAGTTCAGCAACCGCACCCGACGAGCCAGTAGCGAGCTTGAGCGGCGGTGGACGCTTGAGCGAATCCGACCGCTGTCGCCTCGGAGCCGGACGAGGGAAAATCACAGGAGACGGACCCGACGGTTTCACCACTGGCATCGGCTCCCCACCCAGCGCCAGCGTCGGCCGGTTCCGCTCTTCCCACAGCCTCGTCACATTCTGGACCTCGACCTCTTCATCCATCGGCGGCAACTCGCCACTCTCATCGTCAAGCTCCTCGTTCCGCGTCGGCGCGAGGTCGTCGATGCCCATGACCGCGCGCGTCGACGCGTTCCACGGCTCATCTGGAAACACATCCCCGAGCGGGTCATTGGTGCTGAGCATGCTCGCATCGCCGCGAGAGAGCGCATCCTCGCCCGAGTCTGACGGCGGATGAAACGAAAAGCTCATTCCGTCCCCGCTTTCGTCCTCGCCCAACTGCGCGTACCCCTCTGCGACCACGCCCTCCACCGCTCCATCCGCCACCGTCGACGACGACGGACTCAAATCCAGCCCCAGCCCACCCATCTCGACCGTCTCTACCTCTGGACTATCCTCGCTCGGCCACCCGCTCGAGCTCCCAGCGGGCGAAGTCGGCGTCATCATTGCGTCGCGCGGGGACAGCAGTCCTCGTGCGTTGGCCGGGTTCGAGGGGAGCTGCAGCCGAATCGGGAACTTGGGCGACACGGGTCCACCCGCTCCCTCCCCAAGTCCGGGCGATACACTCCTCGCGCGAGGCGGCGGAAGTGAAAGCACAATCGAGGACTGAGATCTCTGTTCTCCACCTCCTTTGCCCGCAGGCGCAGGAGTAGCCAGAGGCCCGATAGGCGTATTGACCCGCGACGGCAACCGTCTCTGCTCCGCCTTGGCACAAAACGCCGCATACCACGGTGCCCGACGCATATCGATATCAAACTCGATCTTGCCAACAATTGGAAGAGTAGGCATGATGCTGACTGTCGTTGCCGTTGTGGTAGATAGTGTGGTGGGCGAGGAGGTATTAGACCGGCTGTGCGTCGCGAGCGAAGACGGGGAAGAGACGCTGAGTGGAGTTTGACCCGGGGTGGGAGTAGAACCGTTTCTAAAGCCCTCGCGACTGTTCATGGCCGCGACGGTCCTCAGAGGCTTTGGCGCAAACGACGACTGGCTCGATTTGGGGCTGATTGTCTTTTGTAGAGGAGAGTCTTCACCGGCCAGCGCAGCAACACCAGACGCAGGACTACCCATCGTGCTCGCGTTTCCTCCATCGTTCGGATTATAAGATCGCATGTACTCTTCCCTGTCTGCGCGCAATAACGCCGCCCAGAGCATCCTCCAAGCCTCTTCCCCTATCCGTGGACCCATAGACCGATCGTCCCGCTGCGCCTGTACAGCGTACTCGTCATCGTCTTCAGTTTCCGGCGGCTCGAAATCTGCACTAAGCAAGTAGACAAATATCCCGTTTGTGCTCGGGAGCCCATACTCCTTGGCGACGGCGCTCAACTGTCCTGCTAAAGACGCGTGCAGCGGCACGAGCGTCCCGCGCCTAAACTGCGAATGGTACCCCGGCGGAGGCGAGCGTGACGCAAACGGATGGTTCGAAGGCATATGTGGCGGGGGGTATACGTGCAGCAAGAACCGAGTCGGCTGGGACGGAGTCGCAAACGAGGACGAAGCCGCGAGCTGTCTCCGACTCGTCACAGACAACGACGACGCATTCCGCAAATGAGCTGCATTGGCCGAATTGAACGACGCAAGAGACGCGTGCCGCGCGTGGTTCTGAACAAGTCGCGCGTCGTCCAGGCTCGCTTGCCTGCCCCGATCCGCCAACGCCCGGCTCTGGACCTTGGTCTCGGCCACCGAACGCGCGGGCAGCGGCATCGACACTCCCAGCGCATTTGATATGAGAGCTAGACGGTGCGGGTCTAGCGGGTTGCGTGGGATATGTCGTTTTCGCGGGGGCGCGTCCTCTGTTTGCTCAGTCGTCCCTGAGCCGATGGTTGCTGAGCGCTGGATCTGGTTCGGATTTGGGTTGCGCAAAGTTGATTTCCGTGACCCCGGCCGCGAGTTGGAGGGGCCCGATGGAGCAGGAGGGGGAGCAGGAGCACCTCCAATAACATCCCACACGCTCGACTTGCCAACCGCGCCAGTTCCTAGACCCTGCCGCGCCTTGGGCATCCACACCGGCTCGGGCTCGCTGTCGGGTTCGGCCGTGGTTGGAACGAAAATGCTGATCCCTCCCTCTGGCAAACTCGTTACGGGAAAGCCAGGAAAAGCCGAGTTGTATGTCGGGGTGGTCGGACCGGAGCCGTTTACCGGCGGCGCGGGTATAGTTCCCCCAGACGCGGTTGGGCGAGATGGGGGAGGGGGTGCCATGAAGATAGATGTGAGCGGACGGGGTGGCATGGTGGTAAGGCGGAGGGGGGGGTATTATGGTGCTCTGTGAGCCAAGGTATCAGCTCGATGCCCGAGCAACCATCAAAAAACTGACATGTACGGCAACGAGCACCACCGACTATACGTTATGAACGAGGCGTTTATAGAACGAAATAATAGTGTTTTTTGGTCTAGATAGTCTTCATGACTGACGAAATGGGCGTAAATAAGCTTTTCTCGAACCAGGAGCGAACATCGACGGAAACTCACAATACAATACGCACACCAACGGACTCTATAACACCGTATGATGCCCAAATGTTGCAGTTCGACACGGTCGTGGTTTA
Source organism: Ceratobasidium sp. 414 (assembly GCA_019616945.1). NCBI lineage: Eukaryota > Fungi > Basidiomycota > Agaricomycetes > Cantharellales > Ceratobasidiaceae > Ceratobasidium > Ceratobasidium sp. 414. The sequence goes on from WSTK01000581.1 coordinate 15,984, forward strand.
CCTAGATTACAGACAGGCGCGGAGAGCAGGAGAACAAGGTGAGGCGCAGCGGAAGAGAGGGATGTTCCAAGGCACACCTGATCTGTACCGAACTGATCTGGTCAACAAAACATACGTCAAGTCCGACAGCGAGCAGCCGGGTGAGCGTGAGACTTGGACTGTCAAGGCCGAGAAGGCAGCTAGAAGAGTCCTTCGTTGGCTCGCCCCTTTGATCACGCCCGCAATTGCAAATTGCCGTCGCCGTATACACTTGGCTCATCCCTATCAGTATTCAGTCTGTCGAGTTCCCGACCGTTTATCCTACAATGTTTTCCTCATACTAAGCTTGTCCAGAGCTCGACTTTTGATCCAGCGTAAATACCTGTATTTTGGCGTGCATGACAAGACGAAGCTTGTGTTGGGACAAACACAAACATTCATGGGGAAATTCACACGTGCTCGACACCAAATGACTAAATGCCCAAGTCTTCCTGGGGATCCCACCCACTTCCTCCCCAATATCACAGCGAACACCTTCCTACCGATCCTCCAGCGCTTTCCCACTCCCCAAGCATCACGGCCAGGGTGTATGTTTCGGAAAACCCGACGAGGTGTGTTATTAATTTGGAGATCGTGCCGACTGACCAGCAAATGACGCTTCGGCGCGTAACAAGTGAAATGATGTACTTTATCGACCGGCCGTCCCCTGGTTACACATGAAAGACAGCCGGGTTGAACGCCGACCTGCCCAGGTTCTTGCTAAATAAGCGCCCCAATTCGCTCACGAATATCAATCATTCCCTCCCCTTTGAACCGCCACACATACTCAGAGAATAGACCCGTAAATCCGATGATGTATTGTTGAATGACCCCAAGGAACACTTGAGTGGACGAACGATCATCACGCATACTTGATCTTGAAAGCCCACGCACTCCCAACCATCGCGATTTCCTCCTCCCCAACCTCCACAACGAGCCCTTGTCTGTCCATACCCCAATCCAACGCCTTGCCGCTCCCTCCGAGCAAAGTAACCACACCCCCTTGTAAAATCGGGACAGGCGCACCCGTCTTGGCGATACCCCACTTGGCTGACTCAACGCGATCATGTAAAACGCCTCGCATGTGGTTGTAAATCGAAGGTTGTTATCCGTGTCTGGACGCGAACAGGTCCTTCATCAAATCGCGCCTACGCCAGGACATGAACAGTTACTTGCCAACTATTCTACTCACTTTGAACCTAACTTTAGAGAATTCCTGTCACTCAGTGTATTCTTCGTGTCAAAACCATCGTGATGTTTCGAGACGAGCTACGACCCCACACGGATGGTCAGCCTCTCGAAACAAGATGTATATTGGGGAATACGAACGGTAAAATACTTGGCCCAGCATTCGCGAACAAATCCGTCCACTCATCCGTGCCCTACGCCGAACCTGTAAAGTTGGCGATAAAATCATTGTACACGACATTTTCGCCATATACCTGGCGCTATCTTGTCTAGGTCGATGAATTGGCTAGTAACCACACCATTAGGTTTCAATGAGGAATAGATGGCTGGTCCGGGGAGCGGTTGTGAGGTATATGCGTGGAGCTGAAATCTTTGGTTCGGCATAGGTCTGCTATTTGGCCAGGCCGGCACCACATAAAGACCCTGCTCGCAGTCTTGGTTAGCTTGTCGGATTAAAACATGCTTGTCGGGCCTACCTAATAGACCTACCAAAATACTATTAGCTCAGCCTTCAACGTACAACTGTCGGACTTCGAATATCCTCTTCAAACTTCAACAAGTCAGTGAGTAGAGCGGTTACCAGTAACCCTCGTATTTACCCACCCCGTGCTGCAACAGGCATTGTTCGCCTGACAGCATTGAGTGGCTAATCGCCATCCCGTGCCAGCGCCAGACTTGAGCATGCGCACCAGAGAGGTGGTGTGCGTGGCCCTTGGATGGCCGGATATTTTAGGGAAGGCGATGGGGAAGTAGGGGAATGGAGGGGCAAGCCCAATTGGAGGTTAAGCAGCATTGGGGACCGGTTGTTGACGAGGTCCTTGAAGGACTGATGGTGATGGCCACCCTCGAGAGCCTCTGTCCCGCCACGACGCTAGTGAGAACGCGAGAGCCCCGTATAGGAGCGTCATGCAAGGGCTGCCGCCAGCCCGACGGTCACCCAGTCAAACCGAACAATAAATCGAAATTGCTCACAACTAAGTCAACAACGTACTTGTACAATCACAAACTGAGCGCGCCCAATCCCAGATCGCCCTCTGGCTTGGGCTCCAAGACAAACGCCTGGAGCGCACGATCATGCCCGTTGTACCACACCACCTTCCAATCTGACACGTTCAGACCGATGTGTTGCTTGATCAACGCCTTGCCGTCGACGTCGAATCCCCTCCGGTTGGGTGCTATGTACTCCTTGCGAGGGCTGTAGCGGCAGACGAGCATTAAATCGCAAGGCCGAATATCGTATGGGTCGCTGCTCTAAGTGGAGAGAGAGCGCAAGTGTGAACCTGGTGTAGAGGAGCCCCCTATCACAGCAGACTTACCGATCCCAGCGGTGTGATGAGTTCTCCCTCGAATATTCAGTGTTTGGTGAGCTTTTTCATCATGCCCTTGGCTGCTTCCCTTGCGGGTGAGGCTCCAATCTTGTGTGATCTGTGGTACGACTTGGGGTTGAATGTTTTGAGCCACTCTCTGTTAGTTCCCAGGCAGGGTCTCTGGCACTCGGGGTTTGCCAAAACCAAGCCTCTTGAATGGCTATATGCGTCGCTTCGACCTGGCCGTGTCAGGAAATCGTGCCACACAGGGTCAGAAACTCGGACTTGGTGTCTTACAACGACAACGTTGTCAAATATTTCGTATATCGCGCCTCCACCGAGTCGCTTGTGAGGTTGTTGGCGCGATAGAGGGCGCTGTTGGGTTCGGCGACTAAACAGCTCACGTATTGATTATTCGTTGATCTGCAATGAAATATCACTTTGACTGAGACTTGGTTCGTATTATTCCAGTGATTTCGAGTTGATTACGACTGCCTTGTTATGCATCATGGTAAAGAGTAGCAATAATTTGATGAGTGTACGCTGTCAATGAAAATACGCATATAACTTGTATCCGAGCAGGGTTGAATGTTGCCGAAGGCAACACTCCTCGATTTGGGAGGTTCTTCTACAAGCAGGATACAGTAATATCGGGGGTGGTGCAGTTCACGAAGACGGACGTGATAACCGAGCCAAGTGGCGGCCACGAGCTGTGCAGTGCCGCGCTTTTGTGTACTGATGGGCCCAGCATCAGCATTCGCCAGATTAAACCCACAGGATGAGTTGGATGTTAGTTCGGCAAAAGATCAGGTGTGCCATGAAACATCTCCCGCTGCACCTCACCTTGTTTTTCTCGCTCTCCGCAGCTGTCTGTAATCTAGGTAAACCTACGACCGTGTCGAACTGCAACTTTGGGCATCGTACGGTATTATAGAGTCCGTTGGTGGGCGTGGTGTATCATGAATTGCTAGCGCGCGCCGTTTGAGAAAAGCTTATTTACGCCCCATTTTGCTAGTCATGAAGACTATCTAGACCAAAAAACACTAATGTTTCGCTCTATAAACGCCTGGTTCATAACGTGTAGTTGGTGGTGCTCGTTGCCGTACATGTGAGTTTTTTGGTGATCGCTCAGGCATTGAGTTGATTGTCGTCGCCGTATATACTTATCTCACCCCTATCAGGATTGAATCTGTCGAGTTCTCGTCTCGAGAGACCACCGTTTATCCTAAAATGTTTTCCCTCATACTAAGCTTGTCCAGAGTTCGACTTTCGATCCAGCGTAAACACCTGTATTTTGGCGTTCACGACAAGACGAAGCTTGTGTTGAGACAAACACAAGCATGTCATGGGGAAATTCACACGTGCTCGACACCAAGTGACTAAATGCCCCAGTCTTCCTCGAGACCCTGCCCACTTCCTCCCCAATATCACAGCGAACACCTGCCTAACCACCCTCCAACACTTTCCCACCCCCCAAGCACCACGGCCAGGGCGTGGTGTATTATTAATTTGGAGAACGTGCCAGCCAACTAGCAAATGACGTTCCGGCATGTAATAATTGAAATGATTTGTCTTGTCAAGCCTTCCCCTGGTTACACAGACAGCCACGTTGAACGCTGATCGCCCCAGTTTCTCAATAAGCGCCTCAACTCACTCAACCTTGTGCTTTGGGTGTGAATTGTGCCTTCCCTTTCGAACTGCCGTAAGCTAGTATACTCCCGAAGTCCTATTAATTACATCTACCCGAAACATTATAGGTGTGTTCCCGCAAGAATTTGACACAAAAAATCCAAGTCTCGCCCCCTTCATTTGTCCATATATGCACGTTAAAACCTGTCTAACCGGCTGATCTGCGTCATGATGCATGCGAACACATACAATTGCGGCGGTGGCCAGGAAGGGAGGGTCACATAATTCAGAGGAATATCTAAATCGGGGTCTGAATCCTCACGGGGAGACATCCAATCTGTATTCAGTTCAAGCGTCACGGCGAGGTACGAACAGGTAAAAGCGATGGGCGCACTGCGTAGCGACATTGGATGCTGCAACGATAGCTGCGCCGTCACTTCACGTCTACAACTGGCACATGTTTAAGACTATGGGGAATTACTGCACTGTGGGAGGCCGTTGCCCTGAACTTTGGGCTAAAACGTCAAAAATATGGTATGTTGGGCTAAAACAACCTTTTTTTCAACAACCATGACTTGGCTCAAGTGCAAAAAATTAACTTCAAAGTCTGTTTGGGG
>WSTK01000582.1:0-20711 GCA_019616945.1 Ceratobasidium sp. 414
AGTACTAATTCGCATAACTGTATATACATAATGACTGGTTATTGTGGTTTGCAGAACAAAACAGTGTTTTTCCATCACGTGCTGCGATCATTTTGGCGTGCACTGTACGTTCCCAAGTCAATAAACTTCCATCCATGAAATTTCAGCAACCGCAAAACAAGTGTCCTGAGCCCAGTTACCAGTCGGTTTGACGTCAGCTACACCCTTCCAGACATTCACCCCCTGTTCATACATTGGCCGAATGTCATCCCACAATTTGGCAGCTGAAGCACTCAGGCGTTTATATAGTACCAGAACACGGCTCATATTGGGTGTTGTCGGAGAGGTGTAGAGCGATGAGGTAGCTTCGCATTCGGCCTGGGATATGAAGCGGAGGGCGATGTATTCGAACGGTTTATCTTGAAGCCGAGATATAAAGCGTCTGGAGTGGTCTCAGCGATCAGGATGCGTACCCAAATTTACCGAGGGGGAAGCGAGCTTACGTGAGGCTCAACCGATAAGAGACGAATCCAATTACGTACAAGGTATTATAAACATAGTCGTGGACATAGCTAGAAGAGACCGCGACAGAATTTTTGGGACTAAGGAGGGTAAAGAAGTTCGGCCAATCAAGTGAAGGGGATGGTATAGCAAGTTGTGTTTGGGGGGAAGACGAGACCAACTCCGGTGGTATGGAATGTTGTGAGCTGTGTGTCAGAGTGAGGTAGAGCCAATTGCGAGAAGAACACCACTCACATCCCGTCCCAAAAAAGATACTTCCTCTCTGCATTTGAGCTATGGTCAAGTACCATCCCGTTTTTCGTTATATCCAGATTCCACGATGCGGTTTGGATAAAGTCTTCTGGTGGAACTTCTGGGGTGGGGCGACGCATTGCAAGTTCCCAGGCTCGATTATACGACAAGTGAACCTCGATATTCTTTGGGGGCTCTGTTTGTCCATCTTGACCCCGAAATACGTGGATCATACACTGCCTTGCTTCCAATGCCGCGTCTACGGTTGTCCACTCAGCTATGCAAGATTGATCAAGTGTCTTGACATCCTTCAGCCGTTCGCCAAGGAGTTCAAGTTTTAGTAAAGCGGCAGGGATGTGGTATCTGGTTTCGATGAGTGATTTGATATCCCTAATTTTTGACGATGGGCTAACATCCTCGAGCTCGAGACGCTGCTCAGATACCGTGCGGAGGGAAATCGAAAAGGAATCGCGAGAGGGAGTTAAAGGGTTAACCGATTCGTCCGTAGCTCGTGGCGAACTAGCCTCAGCATGGGTATCTTGGGGTAGGCCGCAAAGTCCGCGTGATATTTGGATCAGCTATAAATAGACGGACGTACCTTGGACAGCAGCCGCAGCGTCCTCGTTCTGATTCCCAGTTCCCACATCGGCGAAATCAGAAGCTGCACGATCATCATTTTCCAATGTGATCTCTACACTCTTCACATCGCCAACAACATCCGGCCAGATCTCTTCGCTAATCTGTACGAGTGCGTCGCCGTAGTTTACGAGTGTGGTAGACATGAAGATATCTTGGGTGTCGGCTGGACGTAGCTTGGGAATCGACTTCTGAACGAGCTTAATCGTGTTCTATGGTTTGGAAGATCAACGTCGCTTGGATTCAGCGTCGGGGTTAGCTTGCGTACCTGGTAGTCTGCATCCCGTTTAATTGCCACTGAGCGGCCTTTATACGTGGCCACGTAATACGGGAGATTGGATGAGTCTGGATGAGCCTGGTTGTTAGCCATCGGGAATTGCTGGTCGCAGAAGCGATCAGATCTCGGGCGGTCACATGACGCCTAAACTGGAGCCGGTTAGAGTCTTTGCAGACCTGACGGGCTTGATACATCCGAAACTGGCAGTCGGGATGTCGTGAATCTCACTGTTCCGGCTGCACCGATACGTTCGGAATGTTGGTTACGTGATTTAGTGGCTCGACGGTATTATATGCGCCCTGTGACCCGGCCTCAGCGAGCGGTGAAGGTGAATTATTGGCAATTCCTTAAAAAAAGAGTTGGTGTATTCTTCTGTCACAGGGAGTACTCTTTGGTTCGTAGGAGACTCTTTGGCTGCTCTATGGCGTTGTCACTCCAGGATTTATTAAGCCAATTGTACATAAGCGCCAGGCGTTATTGAGCACCGCCACTGCATCTGACGTGTCGACACACGCACGACCACGACTCAAGCGTTCCCACCTCCAACGACAACCACCCGTTTGACGACATCGGCACGCATATAGACTAATGAAACTCAAAGAAATCGTGCGAACAGCGACGTTCGCGTGGTCGCCTGGCGCGGTCCCAACGCTCGCGACGGGCACAGTTTCTGGCGCGCTCGACGCGACATTTTCGAATGACGCGCATCTCGAGATTTGGGCTCCGGATTTGCAGGATGGAAATCTGACTTTGGGAGCTGAGGGAGGTGTTCGTCCTACTGGGGTTGCCACTATTTCGGCGAGGTGAGTGGGTTTATGCATACTTTGAAAGTTGTGCTAAATGGGGCTAGGTTTAATCGACTAGCATGGGGATACGTGAATCCTGATCGTCCGGAGGGCGTCCTCGCTGCTGGCCTCGAGTCTGGTCAGCTAGAACTCTGGGATCCTGCTCAGATCACACATGAAACCGAGTACGTCGCGTTAATATTATTTAACTGGGCTTATTCTGAATCGTCTCTAGTGTCTCCTCGGCGCGTCTCCTTCAAAACTCGACACACACAGGCCCCGTCCGAGCACTTCATTTCAATCCTCTTCAACACTCGCTGCTCGCATCTGGTGGTACCGGCTCAGAACTTTACATTTGGGATCTCAAGAACCCCACGACGCCGTACACACCTGGTGCGCGTTCGCAACGACTGGATGGCGTATCGTCTTTGGCGTGGAATGCCCAAGTCGCCCATATCCTTGCGAGTTCGAGCTCAAGCGGGTATACCGTGGTGTGGGATTTGAGGGGCAAGAGGGAGGTCGTTGCGCTACAGTATGGTGGTAGTAGTGGTGGGCCGGGAGGAGCTGGTATAGGTGGTGGGGCTGGTGGACTTGGTGCAGCGGGGCTGAGGAGAGGAATGAGTGATGTAGCTTGGCATCCTGATAACGTGCGTCCAGTCATCCTTTGTCTCTTACCCATCCGCTGATGGGGCTTATTTTATAGGCAACGCGTCTCATCACTGCCTCGGAAGACGACTCCTCCCCCGTCATCATGCTCTGGGACCTCCGCAACGCGCGCGCTCCTGAAAAGATCTTGAGTGGCCATGAGCGTGGTGTGCTCAGCTTGTCGTGGAGCACCTGGGATCCAGATCTATTGTTGAGTTGTGGAAAGGATAACCGAACAATTTGTTGGAATCCCACGTCGGGAGAAATTGTTGGACAGGTGCGTCACTCTGATATAATAGCTTGCAGCCTCATTTGATCAAATCAACCCGATAGCTGCCGGCCTTGGCCAACTGGTCATTCCAAACGTCATGGAACCCGCGCAACCCTGGCCTGTTCGCAACCGCAAATTACGACGGAACTATTGCTGTTCACTCCATCCAATCTACCTCTTCCTCTTCCACCGCGCCAACTCCCGTGCGTGCCCCAGCAAACCCGAACGACATATTCGACCCAGCCAATTTCGCAGATACGAATGACGCGCAGAACTTGGGGGCGAGTTTGAGTTTGGAAAAGGCTCCGAAGTGGTTGAAAGTTCCAGTTGGGGCGAGGTTTGGATTCGGAGGGCGATTGGTTGAGGTTCATAATAGCACAGGTAAGTGGTCATTGTTTTTATTTATTTTTAGGCGGTGTGGGGTATTAACGGTGTGGGGTTTCAGGGGATGAAGAGAAGAAGGAGCGAAAGGTGGTGATTAAACGTGTGGTGGGCGAGGAAGGTGTTATGAAACGCGCGAAAGAGCTGATCGAGGCTGAGAAGACCGAAGGCGGGATGAAAGCGTTTGTTGAGGAACGCGCCAAAGCCGCCGAGTCTGGATCCACCGACCAAAAAGAGCCCTCTGCGACCGACAAGCCAGTTATCCTAGATAAACAAGGCTGGTCAGCCCTTCTCGCGCTTTTCGACGCCGAACCCAAGGACTCCCTCGTCAAACTCGTTGGTTACGACACTTCTGCTGCCGCGATGGATGAAGCCCTTGCGGCAGTGCGAGCCAAAACGTACGAGCCTGTCGTATCGTTTGCTGCCGAGGCTGTGCATGTGCCGCACTCGCCAGTCGGCGAAGAGCCAGAAGGTGCAGAGGGAGGGAACGAGGGAGAAGGCGAAGGGGAGGAGGGCGATAGTGAGGCTGGGACAGATGTACCTGGGGCCGCACCGAGCGAGGTCAGCGCGTTTAGTTCGGACACCAAGCCTGTGGATGCTGCGAGTACCGCGACCGAGCCGAGTTTATTTGGAGATGATCCCGTTGGTGCAGGTGCGGCTGGCCCTGCTGCTGGAGACTTCTTTAATACATTGGCGAGCGGTGTGTATTTATCCTCATTTTATCTTCAGGCTTTGAGTTGATACCAAGTTATTCATAGGTGATCATGACGCCGGCACTATCCGTCCCCGTGCAGGTCTCGTCCCCCACCTTTCCTACACTGGCGAATCAAGCGCTGCGGCGACGATTGGTTCACGCGCTTCCAGCGTAGCGGGCGACATGCCAACCACCCCTTCCATTCCTCCAAAATCCTTCCGCCTGCACCCAAAAAAAGAAGACTCGACATCCGCGCTCGTCACCCGCGCGCTGATTACTGGCAATTTGGACACGGCCGTCGAGCTGTGCATCCAGGCCGGACGATGGGCAGATGCGCTTCTCTTGGCGCAAGGCGAGGGGCTTGTGATGAGGACGCGAATGGCGTATTTCGAGAGGCAGCAGCAAGAGGGCGGCTATCTGCGCGTGTTCAAAGGAGTTGTCCAGGGCCGGAAAGGGTTGACGGAGCTCGTGCGTGGAGCCGACGTGGGGGAATGGCGCGAGGTGATGGTCGTGCTGTGTCGATGGGCCGAGACCGACGCATTTGCGCAGCTCGTCGGGGAGCTTGGCGAGCGTGTGTTGGGGGAGGAAGGAGGTGCGGACAAGAGGGATGCGGCGAGGGTGTGCTTTGTCGCTGGGCGAAGGTTGGACAAGCTTGTGAAGATCTGGGCGGAGGAGATGACGGAGGAAGAAGAGCTCGCAGGACAGGACGCAGGTGGATTGTACGGCATCCGAGCGACGGCGGTTCAACACTTTGTCGAAAAGGCTGTGGCATTTTGCGCTGCGACCAGTTTCGTGGATGCCGATCTCTCCGCACCAAAAGACGGAGAATACGCGCTAGCGCCGTTGTACCAGCGGTACCTCGAGTACGCAGAGATTCTGGCGGCACAAGGGATGGTCCACGAGGCAAAACGATATGTTGAGCGTGTGCCTGCAGGGTTTGGAGAGGCGACGTGGTTGAGGGGCGCGGTGGAGGGGAGTGCAGGTGGGAAGGTTAACGGGGCTCCGGCCAAGGCTCCAGCTGCTACCGGCCCATACGGTGTGTCGGCCTCCACCGGGGCATATGGTGCGCCAACTACGACTGGCCCTTATGGTGTCCCCTCTGCGGCTGCTGGACCGTACGGTGCCCCCGCTCCATCCGGACCATACGGCGCTCCACAAGCAACGTCTGGACCTTATGGTGCCCCGCCCTCGACGTCTGGCCCTTATGGTGCTCCTCCCGCCCCTGGGACTACTGGTTCGTACGGCACCCCTCCTGCTCCAACGACAACAGGGCCATATGGTGCGCCTCCAACATCTGGCCCGTACGCACCTCCCCCGACCGGTGCCAGGCCGGCGGGTCAGCAGTATGGTGCCCCATCGACCACGTACGGTCCTCAAGGAGGGTATAGTGCTCCGAGCCAACAAGGCGGATATGCTCCACCCGGGCAACAAGGCGGATATAATGCCCCTGGACAACAAGGATCGTACGGCGCGCCCAGCCAACAAGGCGGGTACCAAACTCAACAACCCGGGTTCCGCCCGTCAATGGTCGCCGTCCCTCCTCCGCCTGCGCCCATCGATGGCAAGTCTCCCTCTGCACCTCCGCGGATTCTCCCAGCGGCTCAACGACGCGACATCCCCGGCTGGAACGATGCGCCGAACGTCACGGTCCCACAGCGTCGTACTCCAGCACCAGCTGGTCCTCTCGCCACCGCCATTACCTCACCACTCCCGAACTCCAGCGTGCCCGCGTCGCCCGTCACATACGGGGACAAGTCGTTCCTGCCACCTCCGCCTAGGGGATCTGGCACGCCTCAACGCGCAATGTCGCCCCATGGACAGGGCCCGCCGAGGGGTATGTCGCCACAGTCCGGAGGGCCGAGGTCGTTTGGGGCTGGCAGTATACCGGCACCGCCGAGATCGCAGAGTGGAACCTACGCCCCACCGCCGTCACACCAGTCTAGTGCGTTTGCGCCGCCGCCTCCGGCGGGTGGTGCGTATGCGCCTCCGCCTCCGCCCAGTGCTTCAAGTGGACCATACGCTCCCCCGCCTGGTCAGCAGCACCCACCACCACCAGCGGCTGGCGGCCAGGGCGTGGATTGGACGCCACAGGGTGGACCGCCGCCACCGCCACCTGGAGGACCCGGAGCCCCGAGGACCGGCACACCAACTGCGCCTCCTGCAAAAGCTTCACCCAAGGCATCGAAATATCGTGAGTGACTATGGATGTATGGGGATCCTGCCTAATGACTGATGTAATTTAGCGCCTGGTGATCGAGAGCATATACCCGAGTCCGACCGGGTGATCTTTGAGGTATTGAGCGAGCATCTTGTCAGGTTGAGGCAGAACACTCCGGTGAGTCAAACAGCCAACGGCGTACCAACGAAACTAATGAAGCTCGAGGTAGCCACAACAAAAACGAATGGTGGACGACATCGAGCGCCGGCTAAACGTCTTGTTCGACGCGCTCAACTGCGAGGTGTTGTCAAGACCCGTGGTTGATCAATTGGTCACGCTCGTCCAAGGTGAGGGGAACCACACGCTTACGATCTGGTCCACCTAATTCCATCTCCGATAGCTATGCAAGCGCACGATGGTCCAGGCGCAACAGCCATTCACGTTGACCTTCTCACGCGCGGATCGCGCACGGATGATATTGGGTTGTGGATGTCGGGTGTGAAGCAGCTGATCATCCGCATGTAGCGAGGGTGAGACGGTGGGATGGAAAAATAAGAAATGGATTTGAGGGACAAAATTATACAAGTTTCGTGGTTATTTTGTCTCCGCTGTTGCACACAGACGCTTTGCTCGCAATTATCAGTACTCTGAACCTTACTATCACCACCCAGTAAAACAGAGCCTGCCGGATGTCTTGCCTTCACTCGTGGTCAAATTCATATTTGAGTCAAAGCAAAGAATCCCAGAAAACCGAGCAAGTACCTCCTGCTTCATCTTTGCATGCCTGTTGCGTGCTGTTGAACCCGACCGAGTAATTAGCGCATATATTCCTTTCTATTCTCCTATCTGTCTCCGTCCGCTTCGCTCCCATCCCCTTTTGTACTTACATGCGTGTACACATTAGATACAGTCCGTAGAAACCCCGTACCTGCATGTATATAACTTGAATGAACCAGTCGTCTGTTCTACAGCGACTTGCGACTTTTATCTCTTTTATCGGGCCCTTACTGAGCTCATACGCCTTGATTCACTGCGTTATTTACATATTGGAACTACTTGTTACAACACGTGCATCGTCACGTATCAAAAGGACCAAACAATGCGGTCAATCGAAACCAAGGCGACCTCCGACCTTCCACCTTGGTGGGAGCAGTCGCCCAGAGCTCCTGGGAATAATACCGCCTACGCCGGAACATCATTCAATACGCACTCATACAACCATTCTAATAGACCTACCCGCCAGGCTATAGTGGATCTCGTACCTGTTGCCTTAGATGACCGTACGTCTGAAAATAAATTTGGAGTTCGAATAGGTTGGAAACATTTCTTGCACGTTGACGCACAAGTGAGGGTCGATGAAGTCCCCATGATTTTATGTTCCTAGTGGACTGTAGGTAGAATAACCAACAATAGAGGTCATTGCTGCAGCTGACACATCGATACTGTACGAGTACGAGCGCGGCTTTGACCAGAGTTGGGTCGCTGCAACACGTTGCAGGCCGAGCGACAGAGAACAGCCTAGCGCTTATATTAATTAGGACAATAAGGCCATAGCGATAATAGAGAAAGGGGTCGTCTTGATGGGCGAGGATGATGTGATAATAGCCGTGACTCTGGGGGTGCTTGGAGGCCTGCATCTTCGCGAATTTCACCGCAAAGGAAGGCTGAAAAATGTCGAGGGAGCCCTCAATTGTTTCACCAAGACCTTGTCGCTCGCCCCTCAGAATGAAGCGGATAGGCCTGCAATACTCAATAACCTTAGAACTCCTTTTAGGGTGAGGTTCAAATATTCAAAAATCAAACAAACATTGATAGGGCTATCCACTATCTTCAGCTCAAGCCATCGAGTTCACTCTTGGTGCAGAAACAGAGAGGCCGATTTGGCTTAATAACATTGCAAACTGCTATCAACAACGATATGACATCCTTGGTGATCCCACAGACATAGACCTAACAATCGAGTTTCATATAAAAGCGGTGGAACTCGTTTCTGACGCATCTACGTCGAAAAGGTCGTGTCTTGGAGATCTTAGCACCGCATATGGCCGACATTATTATTCTCTGGCCAACGCCGAAGATATAGTCCGGGCAATAGATTACCAGAGCCAAGCCCCGGCGCTCACCCATGACAATCCTGAAAGCGAGTCGCATTGATTAAGCAACTTTGGATGCGCATACCCAGATCGGTTCAGATCCATGGGGAAGCTTGTGGACATTGATGCGGCGATCACTTATCAAAACCAAGCGGTTTCATTCACTCCCGAAGCGCATTATGCCCAGGGCGCTCGGATCATGTATAAGCTGCGTCTAAATTAGCCCCATTCCTAGTTGCCAATGCCAAATACACTCGACCTAGAGCAACACTAAGACTGGACGAGAGTAGTACATGCTGCGGCCGGACATCGCTTGTCGCACTGGAGAATTCAAGTGCCCAGGTGCCAGGGAACCAATGAATTGAAAAATGTAATAATTATTCCCCAATCATAATAGGTCCAATGTCACAGAAGATAGAGATGAGACACTCTGCAGCGGCCCTTGTTGAAGCGGGCCAGTAATTCGACTCGAGTCAAAGCAATCCCGCCATTCAGTCCCAAGCTTTGCTTCACTGAAATCGAGCATCACATGGTCGCCCAGCGGGATTCTTACCAGCGCAGGCGGAACCAAGACGATCTCCCGCAAGTCCTCCGGAATCCAGATGAGCCGCTCCTGGCGAGCGCTGACCACCCACCCTTGGTCGTCCAAAGTCCAACGGTATAGGTTTTCAGCTGGGAGATTGAGCACGGCGAACGATGCAACACGATTCGGAGTGAAGGGGTTAGCGAGCAAGGAATGACTAAAGGTTGCTGCACGTACATGCGAGCATACGGGCAGGATTGGGCTCCCTTGAGGTGCGTGTGATGTATCGTGCGAAGGCAGAAAGAATTAGTGAACGGCCAGGGGTGCGTGTATTCGGGCTGGTTGGCTGCAGGAGAGCTTCAGGTTGTTGTGCTCCATGTCGAGCAGGTGATTCCCATATGCGGATGGTACAGTCATCAGAACCAGACACAATGTATGCGCCGTCGGGGGAGTACACAACCGAGTTAACCCGTTCTGTATGACCGTTGAATGGCTGACCTACGGGTTGGCCAGCGTGTGCATCCCAAATGCGGACGGTCTTGTCATGGGAGCCAGACGCAATGTATGCACCGTCGGGGGAGTACACAACCGAGTTGACCCGGTCTGTATGACAGCTGAGTGGCTGACCAACAAGCTGACCAGTGCGTGCGTCCCAAATGCGGACGGTGTTGTCATAGGAGCCAGACGCAATGTATGCGCCGTCCGGGGAGTACGCAACCGAATTGACCCAGTCTGTGTGGCCGGTGAGTGGCATACCGACAGGCTTGCCAGTGCGCGCATCCCAGACCCGGACGGTGTTGTCGAAAGAGCCAGACACAATGTATGCGCTGTCGGGGGAGAATGCAACCGATTGTACCCAGTCTGTATGACCATTGAGCGGCCATCCCACAGGCAGGCCAGTGTGTGCGTCCCAGATCCGGACGGTGTTGTCGAAAGAGCCGGAAACAATGTACGCGCCGCTGGGGGAGTACGCAACTGACCGGACCGAGCTTGAGTGACCATTTAGTGGTCCACCGACGGGCCGACCAGTGCGTGCGTCCCAGATCCGGACTGTCCAGTCATCAGAGCCAGACGCGATATATGCACCATCGGGTGAATATGCAACCGACAAGACCCAGTCGGTGTGACCGTGGAGTGACTGACACAGAGACCGGCAAGTATCTGCGTCCCAAATCAGGGCGGTCTTGCTACTAGCGCAGGACACAATGTATGCGCCATTGGGGGAGTACACTACCGAATTGACCGGGTTGTCGTGACCACTGAACGGCGTGCCCACAGGCTGACCAGTGCGTACGGCCCAGTCAGAAATAGCGCCCAACCCCTGTGGCGGGTGCGCCACCCTCGTTACTGGGCCACTTCGAAACATCGGATCATCCCCACGACTTCTAAGCCTTGTTCTCGTAGTATTCACACCATTTCGAAGCATATGCATGTAGTGCCTGGACACTGGCTGATGCACAGGCCAGAATTGTAGCGCGGAGACATAGATGTGTGGTGTGCTCTTGGAAACTGCGCTCGATGAGAACGCCGCTGTAAACTTCCAGGCGTCAAGAATAAGGACCTGGATGGTGAATGGGCATTTGACCTCCTGCGGACCCGTTAGCAACCTCCTGACAAAGTCGTGCCCCTCCGCGCACCTGCAGCCACGTGGACACGCTGTGGAGTAGCTCAACTGCCCCTGAAATGTAGTGTTGGAGATTCATAACTTCCATCCAGAGTAGCAGTCGCCTCGACAAAAAGTTGTGAAGTGATGTCAAAAGGGCCTCGGAAGGTCCAGCTAGCACCAGGTGTGTTGCCCAGTGGCGACTCGCATACCCCATTATTTGTGAAATTGAATCTTTCACTTTCTGGTCGATATCAGCTACCTCTCTGTCCAACAAGTACGACGATTCAAGATTGCACACGTTGAATGCTGGGCTTGCCATGTTAATGACGTCGAAGCACAACTGTGCGAGCAACGCGTGGTCCTGCCGAACATCGCAGTAAAACTTGCCAGAGCGCCGTGGGTCCGACAGGTAGCTCGCAAATGAATCGTGCAGCGTCATCCCCAGTTCATCCGCGTTTGACACGTGTAATACCGGGAGCAGCGGGCGCAACACGGTACGTACTGAGTGGTGGAAGTCCAACTTTAGCAGCCCAGCTACGGTATCCATAGTCACTGGCTCTTGTGCACAAAGGGCAGTTCGCAGTATAAGCATGACTTCGGCCTTTCTCAAGTCCTCTGGATCAGTCTGGTCGAACGCCTCTTCAAGGATAGTAGTACAGAGCGCATCTATGTCTTGATTGGGACTTGTGTCGGTGTAGCAAGAGGTATCCAGTAGCCGTTTGAGTCGTCCAGCCCCTCCAGGGACGTCGTCCCGTCCGGTATAGTTCACGACAGAAGCCGCATAGAGGAACCACCTTCCCGATCGTTGCACGAGGCATTCGATATCATCTTCAGACAAACCGAGATGCTCAAGCTCAGCTTGCAAGTATGTCCTGACGTCCTGCTGCGCGACTGTACGGTCGACCTCGTGCAGTTGGAGTTCTGTGCTGCTTGATCCAAGTTCACTGATCAGCGTACGGTGCAGGATCCTTAGATTTTGACGGCTCGTGATCAAGAACCTAACAGGCAAGCTAGTCGTATCCTTGAAGCAGGCTTCTAGCAACTGGTTTACTCCATCCTTGTGCTCGCAATCGTCGAGAGCGTCAAGCACGATCACCACATCAACCCCAAACGTATGCCCAACCTTTTGGAATGGCTCAGCTATCAGTCTCTTGAACTGCTCGTCGACTGGTCGATTGCCAAGTTTGGGATCCTGCTCGAGTGTACTGGAAATGGCGCATCGAAACGGACGCGAGAGCTGCGCCAGTTGATATGACACGGTGGGTAGTATCCGCTTCACGTCCCGACAGTCCGGCAAATCCCGGGAGCAGAAGAAGCTGGCAGCTGGCTTGCCCGAGTTCTCTAGCCACTCGCACAGGCTATACGCAATCGTGGTTTTGCCCACCCCGGCGGTGCCGCTCAACCGATAAATTTTTGGGAGTTTGGTGTAGTGTACCCATTCTCGCAGGTCTTGCAGCACTT
Source organism: Ceratobasidium sp. 414 (assembly GCA_019616945.1). Taxonomy (NCBI): domain Eukaryota; kingdom Fungi; phylum Basidiomycota; class Agaricomycetes; order Cantharellales; family Ceratobasidiaceae; genus Ceratobasidium; species Ceratobasidium sp. 414. Next base: position 12,263 of record WSTK01000582.1, read on the forward strand.
CTGTCCGTGTATTCGGGAAACATCCAGTTCGGTGCATGTCCGGTGATGCCACAGCGCGGTAGTGCGCATCAGGCGCGTGGTGTAAAAGTTTCAGGCGCGTATTCTGGAACCTACGCTCCCGCTCGGTGAGATTGATGAAGGGGGCGTTGGTTATCCACGTCTTCGCGGTTTCGTTCATCTGCGCCCCATTTATCACGCCATGCACATCCAAAGGTCTACAATCCAGGCTTACCGCAAACAGCGCGAGCAAGGTCCGTACCCGGCGGTAGCACCTCAGTACTTCGCCCACATCCTGCGGAGGCTCCCCATTTTCAGCGGTTGCGAGTTGTTTAGTTTCCTCGTCGATACTTCTTTGTCATATATTAGTTGAACCGCAGTCGTATGTCCATGCGTACGACCCACTGAGCGAGCTTTCCAAAGCTATCGAGAGTTATTGACGCGGGGTCTGTCCGCTCGAAGTGCCCCGCGAGAGCGTGAAAGATGTCGTTCAGATCTGAGCCGAGCTTCTTGTACTCCTCTGGAGCTCTGGCGCGTTTCTGTGTAGACCACACAAGTTAGGGAGGTTAGACAAGAACAGGATGAGAACACCGCCAACATGCTGCGGCTTCGGTTCTCACCTCGAACATCTCGATACACTCCGAAAATCGACCAATGGCAGACGTGAGTGGCCCGAATGCACCACTGTTCCTCTCCAGTATACCGCTAAATCGCTCAAGCCCACTCCAGTCGGTGTGGTCTAGATAAACGTTAGATTCAGGTTTTGATTCGGTTGCAGGGGGACGAGGGGGTGGGTGGTCGCGACCACGAAACAAGCGGCGTAGACCATTTTCGACGCGGCGCAAGGTAGCCTTGACATCATTTTTCCTCTTGGGAGGCATAATGTTGCGTGGGAACGATATACAGTTCGAGATGACGGGCGGGTGTGTTGCCAACGGCGGCAAAAACCCTTGTTTGCTTGTGTTTGCTCCGACCGCCCAGGAAACAAAGGAGCACGGCGCTCAGGAGCGTCCGGACGTTTGTGGGACCCAGATGATTTTGTTGGAAGTTCCGGAACGCGGGAACATCCATGCTACATAATGTGTCCAACCTCAGGATCACCAGCCTGGCGTCAGAGGGATGAGTAAATATTGGCGTTGTACTCTGAGTACCATTTATTTCAAGGCTGACGTGTTGCAGTTTCGGATTCGTCGACCAAGCATGCAGAAACTTAATGGGGTTTGACCAGACAGTGTCATGATAACTCGGGTTTAATGGGCCATTTCATGCATTTTTTGACGTACACTGTGGTTTTTGTTCATATCCGTGTCCCTGACTCCCGCCTAAAACCCAAATATGACCCAAAGTACAACTGTAGTGCCCATCCCGCGATATTGAATACCAAAAGCGACCACCATACCCCGCAGTGAGTGGTAGAAGCAGAGTTCCGTCCTGATGTGGAACGGAAACGCTAGAGTGAAATAATTCATACACCTATCTCACATAAGGTAAGAACTCGCCACGCACCGTTCAGGTCCAGATATGTAATATTGATACACCGTGGAGTCTGCCGGGTATTCTAAGTCAGCTGAGAAATGATCAGGTCGAGATAAGACTCACCCTCCCACCCAAACCGAGTTTCCTAACTATATCCACACCTAGCCGCTCCGACACATGGCTGTAAGCAACACAAGCTGCGCGCCGTGGAGAACCAGGATTACAGGGAAGAGGGCGCCGCAGTGGACGTCAAATGGGTAGGCCGATTCGACCCGTTGAGTCGGTGCACTCGAGATTGTCTATTGCGGGGACACAAGTGCGAGTGAAAGGAGGGTCCGAAAGGAGGGTGGTCGCAAAGAGCCTGCGGTAAATAGGTCCGGCGTCAGAAGCGAGTGGGAGGGCCAAATTGTGGCCGCGCCTACCAGACAGGAGTTGCTACAATAACCCCAACGAGGAAATTCCTGAGAATCATCAAGATCGCGAGGTTCAGGATCTCAGGTGGGGGGAGTGAATACACGAGCCCCCACGCCGCCGCAGATACTATACATAGCACAACAAATCCGAATTAGCTTTCCATATAAATACCTGCGTATTAAGACTGCCACTCACCAAATAAAGTGGCAGACACCAGCCACAATATTGTCTCGTGCCCATGTGTTTCCGTGGCTGAGGAGAACAGGTCTCGGTAAGCCGCAAAATAAGAGAGAGACTCGAGGATGGAGAGCAGACATCTGAAATGGACATTCTTATATCTGCGCGGAAACTAGGTGAGCGACGCGAATATGGAGGGAATTGATGAGATGTAGTCGCACTCGCCGCGGCGCAAAACACCAGTATGTGAGCTGCCACGCTGCCAGCTCAAATCCTCCCAGAGGAATCGGCATATCAGCTACACCGCTATCACACATCAGCTTGGACGCACCATTCGCGAAAATTCAACAACCTGCAAGGCATCGACAGCACCTGGATTCCTCCACCTAACCCCACCTGCTCGTCCCATACTCCAGAATTGTGCCTCGAATTTAACGTTGTCAGCGTAAGGGGTGTCCGTGAAGAAAGGTTATGTGAAGCGTTGTGGGTGCCGCGTTAGGGACGAACGTGGATCATGGGCGAGGACGGCGGAAAAGCGTGCAGCAGTTCCAGTGCAGGGTGTCATTAAACAGGCGAGTTCGCCGTAGAGTAGTAGCGCGCGATGCCCTGCCAAAAATATGCAAGGGATAATTTGTACTCAATCCATACATAATGCGATTCACGGATTGGCTTGTCCGTTCTGTCGATCCATGATAGGACATTTGGCAAATGAAGTTTCGATGCCGAATTGACCAGCTCGTGCTAAGCCCGGGATCTCCGCTCGGGTGTGGGGTCACGTGATACGGAGCCCTAGGCGCCGGGCTGTTCCTGGCCGTCTCGCCAGACTAACCACGCAGGATCTGATTCGCCTTTCCAGACTGACTGGGTGAGATTTGCATTCAGAGACCAGGCGTGACGTTTTCCCAAGACCGGGTAATAGATCCCGTGCATGCTTACAAGTATTGACTAAATCAGCCTCCGCCGTCAGAGGGACCTTGCCTTGGGGCAAGCTTGTCCTGCGTCAATCACAGAGCAAGACAGCTCTCCTTGGGCCAGTCAATCGTCGATTGATGATGACAAGGTTATGGAAGAAGACGATCAAGAGCGCCTAGATGAGGTTATAACCTTGTTGATAGAACGTCTTCAGGGACAAACGGAGAGGGAGGAAGCCTTGCTAACTTTGGGGATCTTACTATCGTTGGTCATGGACATAGAAGACCTCGAACTTTGGATTTACCGGTCTTACATTTTTACTTGCATGCCAAAATCCAGCGAGATTGGGGCATATACGAACTCCGAGCTGGTCAAGGTCTTTGGACAAGTCACAAACAACTCATCTGAACTCACACTTCAACACTACGATGGAGCGATTGGATGGCTCTGCCATTCCGCTTTAGTACTCGTGAATACGTTCAACCGAAATAAATTACATTCACTCGATCAGGCTAAGGTCTGTCTTGAGCGAGCCATATTGTCGTGCTCCCCGAGACACAGACTTAGACCATGCATATATAACGATTTTGCGAGAGTCTAGCGGTTCAGGTTCCAACGCCTGGGCGAACTCGAGGACTTGAGCGACGCGCTGAAATACCAACACCACGCCATCTCCCTCATTTCCTTGGGACTCGACCTTTTATCTGCTTTATATTTAAACAATCTGGGGAACTTATATCGAGCTCGATTCTATCGACTTGGTCAGCAGGACGACGTCGACCATGCCGTTACCCTCCACTGTCAAGCGAGGCAGTTGGGGCGGTGGACGAGGTCACATTGCGCTAAGTGGAACACATTTCATTTCATATAGTGGAACAAGCTATGGAGCGTGAAGCAAAACAACAGTAACGGGCCAGCCCACTCATGCCAGTGGGAATTGACGAACCGGTGGGATGTGTGGTACGATCCTTGGCAGGCTCGACTGCACTGAAAATGATGATTGGACAGAACGGTACGCGACAGAACGGTACCGATCAAGCACAAAGTTGACTTGAGTCAAAGCAATCCCGCCATTCCGTCCCAAGCGTCGCGTCCCGGAAATCGAGAATCACATGGTCACCCAGAGGGATTCTGTTCAGGGCAGGTGGGACCAAGACGAACTCTTGCAAGTCCTCCGGAACCCAGATGAGTCGCTCCTGGCGAGCGTGGACCACCCACCCCTCGTCGTCAAATGTCCAACGGCGTAATAGCTCTTCGGCTGTGGAGATTAGGTACGGAAAACGGTGGGACAAGATTAAGAGTTAATAGATTAGTGACCTGGGGATGGTTAAAGGTTACTGCACATACTCGTGAGTAGACGCGAGATAGCGGTGGCAGGATTGGGCTTCCTTGAGGTTCGTGTGATGTATCGGGCAAGGGCAGACGGAATTATTGAGCGATTACGGGGCTGTGCACGGGAGCGGATTGGCTGCGAGAGAGGCTGGCCAGTCTGCACGTCCCATATTCGGACGGTCTCGTCATTAGAGCCAGACGCAATGTATGCGCCATCGGGGGAGTACACAACCGACCAGACCCCACTTGTGTGACCGTTGAGTGGCTGACCCACAGGCTGGCCAGTCGGTGCGTCCCAGATCCGGACGGTCTGGTCATCAGAGCCAGACGCAATGTATGCGCCATCGGGGGAGTACGCAACCGACCAGACCATGCCTGTGTGGCCGCCACCGGGCCGATCCACGTGTTGCCCGGTACCTGCAACCGCAGGGTTGGGGCTGCCCCCCGCTGGTCCGCTAGTTGAGACATGTTGCGGTGAGTGTAATACCTTCATGTCTGGGCCATCGAGCACCACTACATCCTCCACTCGATTCTTACCCCTGGCTCCATTTGCCTTCACAACATTTCGAAGCATAGCCATATAGTGTATGGACACCGCCTGATGCGCTGGCCAGAATCGTAGCGTAGAGACATAGATATGAGGCGTGCTTTCGGAAGCCGCACTTGATGAGAATGCCGCTACAAACTTCCAAGAGTCAAGAACAAAGTCCCGGACGATGGCTGGGCATTCGACCTCCTGCAAATCAATCAGCAGCCATCCTGCAGAGTCGTATAACCGGCATACCTGCAGCCACAGGTGCACACCGTGGAGTATCTCAACTGCCTCGGGCATGCTGCGCTTGAGATTCATGATTTCCATCCACAACAGCAGCCGCCTGGACAAAAAATCGTGAAGACAAGTCAATAGCTCATCGGAAGGTTTCGCTAGCTTCAAGTGCGTTCCCCAGTGTTGACTCGCATACCACAGCGCTTGTGGGATCGCCTCGCTCACTCACTCATCCATGTCAACTACTTCTCGATCTAGCAAGTAAGACGAATCGAGGTTGCAAATGTTGAATGGCTTTCCGAATGCGTTTATAAGATCCAGACAGAGCTGTGCCAACGAGCCATCACCCCCCCGACCATCACAGTGAAGCCTGCCAGACCGTTGTGGATCCACCAGGTATGTTGTGAACGACTCGCGGAGGGATAGGCCCAGCCGGCTCGCGACCGAAACATGCAAAACAGGGAGTAACAGATGTAGCACGGTCTCCGTCAAGATGACGAAATCTAGCCTCAGCAATTCAGCGACGGCGTCCAGTGCCAGAGGGTCTCGGGCGCAGACCACACATCGAAGCACAAGCGTCAGCTTGACTTTCTCCGGCTCGCCTAACCCGCTGTGGTCGAGCGCCTTTTCAAACATCACAGTGTACGCCATGTCAACATGCTCATGGTTCGTGCTTTCTATCCAGGAAGCGATGTCCACTAGTCGTTTCAAACTTTCAGCCGCTCCAGATAAGTCGCACTGGTCGAAATATCTTGAGACAGAAGCTGCGTAAAGGAATAGGCCTCCCGATCGTATTGCGAGCCACTCGAGATCATCATCAGGCAGACCCAAGCGCTGAAGCCTAACCCTCAAGTATGTCCTGATGTCTTGGGCTGTAACTGTACGGTCGACGTCGTGCAATCGAAGTTCCGCTCGCCTGTTCCCGCCTTGGCTGGCGCGCATACGATGCGATACCCTTAGATTTGGGCGGGTCGTAATCAGGAATCTGGCCGGTAAGCTGGACGAATGCGTGAAGCAAGCATCGAGTATCTGGTTCACTCCATATTTGTCATCGCATTCGTCGAGAGCATCAAGCACGACCACCACATCCAGCCCAAAGGTATGTCCAACATTTTGGAACTGCTCATCGACCGGCCTATTGCACAGTTCGGGATCGTGCTGGAGCGCACTGGAGATAGCGCATCGGAACGGACGCGATAGTCGCGCCAGTTGGTATGACACGCTCGGTAATATCCGCCTCACGTCTCGACAGTTCGGCGAATCTCGGGAGCAGAAGAAGCTGGTAGCAGGCTTGCCCGAGTTCTCCAGCCACTCGCACAGACTATATGCGATCGTGGTCTTGCCTGTCCCGGCGATTCCGTTTAACCAGTATACTTTCTGGAACTTGCCGTAGTGTACCCATTCTCGCAGGTCTTGCAGAACATCTGTGCGTGTGTTCGGCATACATCCAGTCCGGCGCACGTCGTGTGAGCCAACGACGCGATAGTGTGCGTTCGGAGTACGGAGTAAGAGTTCTAGGCGTGTATTCTGGAGCACACGATCTCGCTCAGTGGGTTGACGCGGTCACTAATGATTACTCACTTGTGCCTCATCGTCGTCCACCTTCCACATCTTCGCGCTTTCGTTCATCTGGAGCCCATTTATCGTTCCGCGAGCATCAGAATATTGACGGACGAGTCTTACTACAAACAGCGCTAACACGGTCCGTAGCCGGCGGCAGCACCTCAGTACTTGGTTCACATCTTGCGTTGCGCTCTCATCGTCCCGAGTCTCCACATCTCCAGCTATTGCGAGTTGTTTATATAATTTCCTCATCGATGCTCCTTCGCCCTGTATTAGCCCGGTCACAGTCGTGTGTTCATGTCCGTGACCCACCGAGCGAGATTTGCAAAGCTGTCGAGAGTTATCGACGTGGGGTATATCTCGAAGTGCGCTGCCAGAGTGTGAAAGAGATCGTTCAGATCAACACCGAGTTTCTTATACTCCTCGCGAGTTCTAGCTTGCTCCTATCGAGACCGCGCAAATCAGAAGTAATGGGGTGAGAATATTGCCAGCATGTTGTGCCTTCGACACTTACCTCGAACATCTTGACATATCCCGAAAATCGGCCGGTGGTGGATGTGAGTGGTCCAAATGCGTCATTGTTCGCCTGCTGTATCCCAATAAATCGCTCAAGCCCCTCCCAGTCGGTGTTGGTCAGATGTACGCTAGATTCTGTTTTTGACTCAACGGCAGAGGGCGTGTGGTCGCGACTACGAAACAGACGATGTAAACCCTTCTCGACGCGGTGCAGGGCAGCCTTGAGGTGATGCTTCCGCTTTGGAGGCATGTAGTGGTGTGAGAACGGCAAGTAGTTTGGGCCAAGGTATAATTAAACTAGAGCAAAGTCGTTATCGTCTCTGGAGAATACTCTCAGCAGATCTCCACTTTTAATTCGAGGTGATGGGCGAGTTGTATTGCCAACGAGTCCAAGTTCGTCCAAGTTACGTCAGCTGTCCGACCTTGCCCCGCCTGACAACGTTTTACCCTGAGCAGAGTGTACCTGTCGTGGCTGGATCGGTGAAATTTCATTTGTGGGCGCCTGCGAAAGTTTATGGTGGCTCGACCAGACTGTCATCCACCACGGTAGCTGGACTATCATGCACATTTCATGAGTTTTCTAAAGTACATTATTGGTTTTTGTTCATCTTCGTCCACCATAACCTCTGGCCGAAACCCAAGGTACAACTGCAGCGCCTATAGTGCGACGTTGAATCCAGTGAAACAGTGTACGCTGCAAAGAGGGGTGAAACATCAGGAAAACGCCTCGCAGTCCAGGAGGCATCCCCAAACTCGTTGAGGCCGTCGAGCTCATCGAAATGAATCCCCCGGCAGGTGGGCCCAACGAGTGCTCGACCGTGCTCGACCGATCGAGGATGGCCAATCTTGAGGCTGTGCGACCCAAAAGACCTGTGCTGGTCGAGCACGGTCGAGCGTGTCAGCAAAAACTGTTTTTTCGAGTGAGCATAAATGAGAACTGGCCGGGTGAGGAGGGCTCCTTATCGTATTGGACTGTCATGGAGCCCGAATCACGTGCTCATAGGCCATGATGAGCACTGAATATTTCCTCACAGCAGCTTGCAGGGGGACATCAGCAAAAACTGGTGCCACAAGAAAGGAGTTTTGATGGGTTTAGATATGCCACCTTTCAGCAAACCCCCCCTCTAGGGTTTGGGGGGGTTTAAACCCCTGTAAACCCCACCAGGGGGGTTTGAAGTGGTTTAAACCACCCCAAACCATCCTAGGTTCATCAAGAGCGATCTAAACCCTCCAAGCTAAACCTAAACTGGTCAAGATTGATCAAGATATAATTTGAAATTCAGGGATTACCAAAAA
>WSTK01000583.1:0-20702 GCA_019616945.1 Ceratobasidium sp. 414
GGAAGCATGTCTGTATCCACACCGAACAAAGGAGACCAAGTAGGAACAGGACAAATAGCATAACTCACCCTTGTCACTGTCTCCACAGTGACATGCACATCCCCATGGAACATCGGGCACCAGTAGGAAGTGTTCAGCCCGAGTTTGTGCCACGTACTGTTGACCTCGCTGTTGGTTGCTGCATTCCAACACTCCCCCTCAATCAACAGCATCGAAACCATCCTCGGCTTCCCCTCTTCCGCTATGAACTGGTCCAGGACCGGTCGCTGCCATTTCACCCTGGCCTGGAACTCGCTTGTCACCGTCCCACTCCAGTAGTTCCGCTTCTCCTTGCACCATCCCTCCTTTCCTTGCTGTCCCTTTGAGTTGACTGAGTAGCCTCTTGCAACGTGGGTGAGGGAGAGCCTTGGTGAGCACATCAGCCAGGTTATCTTCTCCCAGTACGTGGGATAGTACAACGTCTTTCCGTTCAAGTGTGTCTCGAATAAAGTGATGCCGGATGTCAATATGCTTTGACTGAGAGTGAAACTGTGCATCCTTCGTGAGTGCAATAGCGGAGCAGGAGTCCATCTGAATGGAGATGGGCGAGGATGGTGGTAGTCCGAGGTCTGTGAAGAACTGCCGCAGCCAGAGACTGTGTCTTATAGCCAGAGAGAGTGCCATGTACTCGCCTTCCAGTGTTGACAGGGCAACTGTCGCCTGCTTCTTCAACGTCCATGAGACTGCTCCCCCTGCAAGGATGAACACGTGTCCAGAGATGGACTTCCGATCCAGAATGTTCTGTCCCAAGTCTGCATCGGAGAATGTGATCACTTCTTTGTTCCCATGCCCTGAGTACGTAATTCCAGAATCAGCGGCTCCCTTCAGGTATCTATAGACTTGCTTTATCCCCACTATATGTTCTGGCCCAGGGTTCGACATGAACTGCGACAGGTGTTGTACTGCATACGCTATTTCCAGGAAAGACCCAAGTGCTGCATAGAGTAGTTCACCTATCTTTGTCGCATAGGGATAGTCAATCTGCTTGCCTTTGTACCTTTTCAGCTGAAGTCCTGCCCTCATTGGAGTCACTGCTGGGTTCGCATCCGCTAGTCCCATTCATTCGACAATGGAGTGGATATACCTGTCCTGTGAAATCGTGATCGTTCCCTTGTTCCTATCCCGAGAGATCTGATAGCCAAGAAAGGAACTTAGCTCGCCCAGATCCCTCATGTCAAACAACCCCATCAGTTCCTTCTGAACTGACTTCCCAGCTCCCGGTGTTGTGAAGATCGCAATGTCATCCACGTATACCGCCAGGATGGAGATCTCGCCCTGCCTGTTTCTGATGAACACCGACTGTTCTGACGGAAGTCGCTGATAACCAATCACCCTGACTTTCTCATGGAAGAGCCTATACCAGATTCTCAGTGCTTGTTTGAGTCCATACAGCGATCCAATCAGTTTTAAGACCCTGTTCATGCCATCTTCATAGCCCTGGATCTGCTTCATGTAGATTTCTTCCTCTACCCTTCTGTTGAGGAATGCCGACTTGACATCCAGTCCATAGATGTCCCAGTCGTGTATCGCTGCCAGAGCAAACAAAGTGCGTAGTGAGTCCGACCTGAGAACATGGGCGAAGACTTCACCGTAGTCAATGCCTGCCTGCTGTGCAAAGCCCCTTAAAACGACTCGCACCTTCCTCCTGATGATTTCCCCATCATTGTTCTGTTTGACCACCTGTACCCATTTTGGTGTCATGATCTTTGCCGTCTGTGGCATGTCACAGATCTCTAATGTTCCCATTTCTTGCAATATGGCCATCTCCTCGTCTCAGGCAATTTCCCACTGGTCCTTGTCCCAGCTAGTCAGCATGTCTTCGTAGGTGGGGTGATCTTGATCATGGGGACGTGAGATAGCTGAGTAAGCCATATCCTCCCATTCCTCTTCTATGATTCCTAGCAGGGACTCATCCACATCGTCCTCCGAGAGTGTTGGTTCAATGGTGGCTGGAGCAGAAGCAGGTTCTGGATAGACAGGAACTAAACCCTCGTATAGCACGTTGTCTTGCATCGGAAGGCCATGTCGGCCAATCAACACATAGTCCCTTCGCTGTACCATGGTCCTTGCAGACCTCCTTGGCTGCTGTTGTATGAAACGAGGTGTGGTTGGTTTCTTTGGTGGAGGTGGTTGAACCAGCCTAAGAGGCTTTGGAGGAGGCGGTGTGGCTGGCTCCTTGCCCTTGTCCTCCTTGACCGGAGTCTTGGGCCTTTCCTCCTTCACTGGTTGGACCGACGAGGCGACCTGCCGAGGATCTACCCCCCCTCCAACCAGTGGAACGTCATCCTCGTCCTCCTCATCATCATCAGGGACCACCCCCCTGTCGGCACCAGCAGCAAAAACCATGTTCCGAGAGAGTAGAACTTGCCTGGTGTCTGCCTTCCAGTACCTATACACCCTCGAGTTGTCTCCAAAGCCCATAAATTTGTACTTCTGGGCCTTCTCGTCCAACTTCCGCACCCCCCCGCTCTGGTCCAGCACCCAGAGGTCTGCACCGAACTCCTCCAGCTGTGTGTAGTTCACTCCCTTCCCAAAGAACATTTCATAGGGGGTCTGCCTTGTGGGCAAGCGATTCCTTACATAAGTCGAGTGAGCCACCGCTTCCTGCCAGAGGTATTTTGGGAGTTGATGCTGAAACATCATGGCCCTAGCGAAGTCCATGAGCGTCCTGTTCAGTCGTTCTGCCACACCATTCTGTGCAGAGCTGTGAGGGGTGGTTTGCTCAAAGAGCGTTCCTTGGGACTCAGTGTATTCCTTCATCTCATTGTTGAGATATTCCTTTCTGTTATCCGACTGCACCCTCCTTATCGTTCTCCTGGTCTGCGTCCTGATCAGTGCCTCAAACTTTTTGTAGCAGTCCCGTACTTCCTTGGTCAACTTCAGGAAGTACACTGTAGAGAAACGCGAGTAAAGATCTGTGAAGGTTACAAAGTACTCACTCCTTTGCAAGGAGCGCACCTGCGCCTTCCCCCACACATCTGTGACAACCATATCCCCAACCGCAGAGTAGTTGGTTTTGGACGCCTTGGGGAATGCCCCTACATGTAGTTTGCCCTTGATACAGGCCTCGCACTGGTAGTCCTTCAGCAACTCCTTGACCACTAAAGACCCTGGGTTTTCCTTGACCAATTGTTCAATGGCCTTCTGGTGCACATGCCCTAGCACTCAGTGGAGCTCTTCCCAGCTCCTCGGCTTTGTGACCCCTGCCACTTCCAGCGCCACTGAGCATCCCATGCCTGTTCTCGAGGAGACAAAAGCCCTGTAGAGGCCCCTTCGTCCATGGCTGGGCCTCTGTCCATATCCGAACACCATGTCAGTGCCTGGTTCCATGATGAAGACCTTCCCCTTTTTAAAGGTGCAGGCTATGTCGTTGTCATCGAACCGAGATATTGAGAGAAGGTTGTTGTTGAAGGACGGAACAAACGTGCAGTTCTTGAGTAGGACAGTGTTTTTCTACCATTTGGCACAGTGAACTCCACTGGGACCTCTCCTCTTCCCAGTATAGGTGTGGATCCTGCAACACCTCACACAATCTGGTTCGACACCGGTGTATAAGTGGAGAAAGCAATATTATTGTTGATAAAGTGCAAGTCAGCACCCGAGTCTACAAGCCAGTCCGGATACTTCCCTTTTCCCTTGTCATCCATCTGTTCTGCCATATGAGCATAGTAGACTTCCTCGATCTTTGCTTCCGCAGGCTTGGATTCTGCCTCGTTCGCTCATGCGATTTGTGGTTTCCTCATCCCTATGGCTGCTCCATCTGTGATCCTACTCCGACACTCTTGTTCCCAGTGCCCCTGCTTCCTGCAGTAGTTGCAGCTCCCCGGCTTCCTGTCCTCCCTGGGTGGGGCGCTCGACAACGCGCTGTTCTTGGGTTGGGGCTTGTACTTCTGGTACCTTGCAGCCATCACCTGTTCTTCGACTGTGTTGCTTTCCTGTCACTGTCCTTCCGCCAGGATCTTCACCTTGATGGTTCAAGCAACTTCGTCGTGTTTGGTGTCATCAGAGAGCTTCTCCAGATCAGTTTGGAGTGTCTGGATGAAGGCATCCCAGGACGGCGGAAGGGAGGATGCCATGGTAATGGTGTAATCGAATGAGGACCCATATCGCTTGTTGATACTGCGGAGTTTGTCATACATTTCCTGCATGATTCGAACGTGCTCCCCAATGGGTTCTCCATCCAGCATGCATTGAGTGAAGAATTTCCGCCTGGTATGTATGAGGGCAACAATGTCAGTGGTTTGGTAGAGTGTGTGGAGGCGTTGCCAGGCGTTGAGAGCAGTAGTTGAGGACTGGATGTTGGTCATGACCGCAGGTTTGACCCATCTTCAGATGTTGGCGAGTACCGTTTGGTTGTTTTTCTCCCATGCCTTCACCTGTGCTGTGGTGACTGGTGGGCTGCTGGTAGTGCTGATGACTGGTTTCTTTGATAGGTTGTTGTCCTTGTCCAGGTGTCCTTCGACATCATTGATTGCTGCCCAATCGAGTATGAGGGTCCTGAAGGTTGTCCAGTTCTCGGACCCCTTAAGCGCCTCTTGTAGTTTGAGTGTAGAGAGCTTGGGTGGGCTAGCAGTGGATGACATGACAGTGACCTGTGATGCTGTGACTGGAGATGCGGAGCCTGCTTGAGGCAGAGTGTATGTTGACGAGGTTGGTGCGAAGGTATAGAGTGTGGTGAGTGGCTCCTCTGATGACACAGAGGACATGCACTAGTTTGCAGTTAATCAGAGTAGCAAGACTAGTGGGCCGGGGCTCATAACCTGTTGGCTTCTTAGAACAAGACAGTGATGTGATAAAGCCTTCACTATAGTCTTTCCTTGTAGAGAGCACACTCAGGGAAGAGTAAACGCAGGCGTTGGATTATAGATGAATCAACAGATAAGTGTCTGGCTCTCCAGAGACCACTCTTATATACATGTGAGAAGGCGCGCGAGTCATACAAGCGAGCCAATCACATGTGTTCACAACAAAGGAGAAAAACACATCATAGAAGGTCCATGGCTTCTTCATATGAAGGAAGCATGTCTGTATCCACACCGAACAAAGGAGACCAAGTAGGAACAGGACAAATAGCATAACTCACCCTTGTCACCGTCTCCACAGTGACATGCACATCCCCATGGAACATCAGGCACCAGTAGGAAGTGTTCAGCCTGAGTTTGTGCCATGTACTGTTGACCTCGCTGTTGGTTGCTGCATTCCAACACCATTACTCCTGGAACCAACACATGGGATGGGAGGAACAGTGCGAGGCCCAGGAGCACCTTGATGAGACCCCCGAGGAATGGTCAGAGTGACATGGACTAAGTTTGGGCCCCTTAAGGTGGAAATGGGTAACCAGTCGTTGCTACAATGCGCCCCAGATAATGTAGCCCCAAGGTTTTCGTGTTTATATAGTGTTTAGTGCTTTTTTCTCCTTTTTTGTCTTTTTCTTTTCTCCTTCTTTTTTTTCTTGCTTGCCTCGCTGCACATGGACTTGCGCAAAGGTGGGAGGAATGTTGTGAGCTGTTACACAGCCCTCAACTTTTTGCTTCGTCTGGCTGCCTTCAGCCCCCCTCCTTTCTCTTTTCTCATGGCCTTGGCTTTGCTCAAGTGAGTAACCAACCTGGGAATGGCAGTTGACTCACACATGTATGTGTGACTTGTCTGGTTGACTCGCCTTGGAATGGCAGTTGACTCAGTTAGATAGATGACTCGTCAGTACATGCCTGGTATAAATAGAGCACAGGACAAGCCTGGTAAGACCAGCTTGTTCTTGCCTTGTCCAACTTTCACCTTCACACTAAGGGGTTAGCAACCCTCTTACTAAGTCTTACCCTCCAAGGATCTTGTAGCTTAAGGTACTTAGCCACTTGATCACCCATCGTATCTTGTGGCACATCATCACTAAGTCAAGGAGCATCTTGTGGCTTGACTACAAGCCTTCATACGTCATGTTCATCTATTGCCTAAAGCCTTTGAGGATCCTAGTCCTACCTTTCCAAGTCTAAAGGACCTTCAGTTCACCCTCTGCATCACACTAGTGACCCTACGGCGAAGACTCATAACACTCGGCCATGTCCTCATTCACCACTTCATTCACCACTTCATTCATCACTTCATTTGCCACTTCGTCCGACACCTCGTTCAGCATCTCTGCCACCTTGTTTGGCGTCTCCTCCACCTCATTCAGTGTCTCCTCCACCTCCTCACTCTTAGGTCTGTGCCCGCCCCACTTCCTTGACTTGCTCTAGGGGTTCTTCTTTTGCTGCCTGAAGGTAATTGCAGAGCTTCACAAGATCACATGGCAGAAGTCCTTGAGCGCATAGTTGTCAACCAAATTGTAATTGTCAAACTCAGGGAAGACTGGGGTTAGCTACATTAATGAGAATATATTATTATTAGATTATTGATTTTGAACAATGCTATAAAAATATGCACTGTATTCACCACTTTTTGAATGATACCCTTGGGCCGCTGAAGGGTGATGGGTTCAGTCATGTCAATCCCAGGTGTTTGCAGGAGGGCATTCCTGCAGATATTCTGAACATATATTATTATTTAAGTAATTAAAATAATGTTGAAAAGTTAGTGTACTTACCTGGATAGTCCAGTACATGTCTGTGCTCAACCCAAAGGTCTCCTCAAGATTGTATTCACCTCTTCCTGGGAGCCACTGAGCCAGTTTGGGACCCATGTTACAACAAACAGTGGCAAATGTTCTTGCATCATCAAGAGCTCCCTGTGTAGTGTCTCACTTTCAGCTTGAGACATAGCTGGCGGGTATGGTTGCATGACAGGCATTGCAGACCTAGAGAGGTTTGCAGATGCAAATGCCCAGAAGGTGCAACACGGGAAGCAGATGTGGAGTATGAGGTGGCTTTCCCAAGCAGGGCAGGACTGGCAGGAATGGCAGGACCAGCAGCAATTGCACATGTGGCAGGGGCAACAGAGGCCACATGCACAGCAGGAGCAGCAGAGGCAGTGTGCATGGTGGGAGCAGCAGAGGCAGAATGCATGGAGGGAGCAGCATAGGTGCCATGTACATCTGGAGCAGCTGGTTTTTCAACAGTCTGGGGTGCAATGCACTGGGTGGCCTGAGCAGGTGTGACACGTTGAACTGGCTTGGGATGGGCGGCAGGTTTGAGGGGGTTGGGGTGTGCAGTGGCAGGTGTGGACCTTTTGGCCACAGCAACAGGCTGTCCAACGGCGGCTGATACCTTGGGGTCAGCAGGAGCATAAGGCGGGGCCTTGTCAGTGGGATGCAGTGCATAACCTAGTATAATAAGTTAGCCATCAACATAGTAAAAGAAAAGGAAAAAGAAAAAAATTACCAAAGGCTGCAGCTTGCACCTGGAATGCAGCAAAATCAGCTGTGTCCATTGTAGAGTTGAGAGAGGGGGGGCAAGTCAGACCACGAAATGACCCAGTCACCATGGGCTTGACTCAAGGCCCAGCCATTTGTGAAAAGAACCCTGAAGCAAACAGGACCCTTACAGAAGTTCAATATCGTCCAGATGTGGGCCAAGTGGACCAAAACAGTGGTCAGTTTTTACATTATTCCCGAATCATGATGCTCAAACAATATGGCTGTTGTTGTGAGCTGGTTGTACAGCCCCCAACTTTTCCTTTCTTTGCTTCTCGTATATAGAGAGCAGAGAACAAGCCTGGTCGGACCAGCTTGTTCTTGCCTTGTCCCACTTTACCTTCACACTAAAGGGCTAGCAACCCTCTTACTTAAGTCCTCTCCCCAAGGGTCCCGTGGCTTAAAGGTACTTAGCCATTTGACCGCCCTTCGTATCTCGTGGCTCATTGTCACCAAGTCAAGTAACCTTTCGTGGCTTAACTATAAGCCCTTGCATGTCATGTTCGTCCATCGTCTAAAAGGTCTACAAGGACCCCAGTCCTCCCTCTACACGTCTAAAGGAACTGCCATGTCACACTAGTGACCCTATGGCGAAGGCTTGTAACATTGCAAGAACAAGCTTACATCATGACGGACACGAAACCTACACAAGCAACAGATAAGGCCGAACACATCTTCTGGAACCCGGGTGTTAGAAAATGATCAGGCCCCTCATGGACCATTTTGTGGCCATGGCACGCCTGTGACATCTGCTTGCCATCAACATGGGGCAAAAAGTTCATATGTGGGTGAAGATGCGGATTAGCCATATCCTGTGTGACAAACAAGCCAAAGTGAGCAATCTAACCACATATTATGATGTGTGCTTACCTGTTTTAGAGCTTTGCAGACCTGGTGACATAATAAACAGTGCCTCCTGAGGAAACATGTCGCTTTGACAAGTCACCCATGCATGCTTTGAGTGGCTTTTGGAAATTTTGCAAAGCATGATATGAGGGGATTTTTTCACCTTGAGTCTCGCAAGCGTATTCCAATAGCACTTTCATGTGTGTGTGACCAAAATGAACACAGCGAGAATGACCTAGCATGTGGGCAAGATACATCTTGATGAGGTAGTGCTGTTAGACCCAATGGAAACTTGTGTGTAGATTCAATAACACTCACAGCTTTCGAGGGGAATGGGTCCCACTGTGAGGGTGCGGTGGACAAACAGGACCTGTACTTGACACTAAGAGATTGCTGGGGAACTTCACCTGCTGATTGTTAGAGAAATATGATAAAGCCCATCCGAGTGCTCACCATCTTGTGATTCTATCTCCCACCCATCGTCACCCTGTTGACCAATGTTGGGAGGCCAATCTGCTGGAGGGTTTGCATCGTTATGTAGTTGTGCAAATGGATCATCGGTTTCAGGATCAAAAATCGAGTGGGAGTCAACAGAGTCATCTCCTACTGGTGGGGTCACATCGTCTCTGCCGTAGTGGGAGGACTCCCAAGTTGTATCGAAGTCATTGTTCATGGAGAACCAGGCATGCACAGTGGAATGGTCATGGTCAACTGGGTCAGAAGCACTTGGTAAGTCATGGCCCTGAAAATTTCTTCATTAGATATCACTCCAAATGAGGAAACTGATAACGGAAGGCTGGAACGCACTGAAGGACTTGAAGTAATTATTGGTTTATCCAGCATAATCACTTGTCTATCTTTGTTAGCTTTCTTCAAATTCACGATCTGTCTATCTGCCCTGCAATGCCACTTTGCACTTTTCCAACTTAAAGACTCGCAGCACACCATGCAGCGTGCTAAATGCCAGTCTTGCAAGAGGACATCAGAGTCTAATTAAAAGTAGCAGTTAATAATGGTGTGAGGATCTTTACTGATGCTATACTGGTACCTGAAGTCATATCTCCAAATCGAAGGTGTAAAATAGTATCAGTTCGACAATAGAGAGCACAAGACCGACAGACAGGGGTGGGTGTGTAACTATTTACAAGGTACATGAATGCTGCATTATAAGATGTGAGGGACCTAAATTGGCCCCTGTGCGACAGCTGGTTGTCCCCACAAAAGCTCAGAGCTAACCAGTCTGAGACCCAGCCTCTATCTGAGGAGCTACGTCCTGCTATGAGTAGGCAGTCTATCCCTGCTGGGTTAGTGGCTTAGGATGAGCACATATCAGCTTGGATCCTTCAGCTGGAATCTAGCAGGGTGATCCTGCTGGCGAGTGGTCTGGACCCGGCACTAGAGTAAGGAGAATATATCATGTCGAGACTACCTGCGTGCGTAGTTGCTACCAGCCTTCTATGCTGAGCTGCCAACTAATGGGAAGTCTGTTCCTGTTTCCCCCTTGAAACAAAGCCGACATGATCGTATATTTTCAAGCTAATATACAGTACAAGGCACAAACTCCGGTCCTCCCCTGGTGCTAACTGTACATCGGGCATTCAAACTAGGCATTATTGACATTGGTATCGGGCTAGTTCCACCACCTGTAATAGGATCAATCATATATTGGAGCCAGCTCATGTATTCTAGGCACAGGCCGAGTACATCCAGGGGTAGAACAAATTTCAAATTATGTAGCCTGAATCCAGCTGTGTTGCAAGCCCCTTTCAGCTAAGCTAACAGGCTGTCATTCTGATTGGCACTCCAGACTAGGGTACGGTAGGCCAAAGGACACATGTGTACTACCATTTGCTGCTGTATGACTCAGATGTACTTAGCTAGTATAAATACAGCAGTATACAAGCCTGGATTCTCCAGCTTGTTCTACCTTGTCACATCCCTTTCGCTACAGTGTGAACACTTGCTACCTGGGTGCCCTTTCCAGGGACCCAGGGGAGCATTCCCCTTGTCAACCTCCCTTCACTATTGACTAAGCTCTGCCACCTGGGTGCCCTTCCAAGGGACCCAGGGTGGGCCCCACCTTGTGTTCACTTAGCACATCCTATCTGGCTAAGTACATCCCACACTCAGCAACCTCGTGGCTTGCAGCCACTCCAGCTCCTCATCTTGTGGCTTATCAGAAAATCGCCACCTAAGACCATGTCACCTTGCAGCACACTAGCGCGTAGCCACCTCAGTCTCTTGTCTCATGGCTCAGCTTACCCAGTCACCTCAGTTCCTCGTCTTGTGGCTCTCCAGCAGCTCGCCACTCAAGACTCACACTCAGTCACTTGCCCAGGGATAATGCTTGTGCATACACCTACCTTTTCGCTTCACGGCTCCCCAAGCTCACCACCTCAACACATCTCGCAGATGATGCATGCGCATACATCCAGTGCCTCAACTCGCAACCCTTCAAGGCTTGTCACACCATGGCTCCCTGAGATCTTAGAACTCATGCACTGAGCCTAAGAAGACTCCAGTATTTGTTGCCCTGAAGACTTTCAAGCTTGCACCCTATCATGTAGCAACAGGTCACGACATTGGGTGATTTGGGCACTCCCCTGTTTTGATGTGGGCCTCGTCACAGAATGCAACCACATCCCAGTTCCTTGTTAGGTTATCTCTTGCTCATTGGATGCGCTTCTTGGTTTTTCTCTCGTCTAGCCTGGGTTTTCAGTGAGCAATTCACCTGTGGTACCCTTCCTCGTATGCAATCTGCTGAACCATTCGCTGACTAACATAGCCCAGCAAGTTGGCTACCTCTTTATAGGTAAGGAAGTGATTATGTAGGATCATATGGATTACCTGGCGGCGTGTGGAAGGTGTCACAGTACGTGGGCACCCAGACCAGGGCAAAGATTGGAACGTGTGGTGTTGTTTCATCTGGTTAACTGTGTCCCATGCAGCACTGAGAGACACACCAATTTTCTTGGCAATGTCAGGGTAAGTAAAGCCCTCCCTCCAAAGAGCAACAATGGCACCATGCTGAGCCTCTGAGAGTTCAGGAGCATGTCTGCACAGCATGGTAAGGGCACAAGGTATGATGGGAACCTCTCATGTGATGACTTTCATATTCTTTTTGTCAGCACGAGTACTTTGTCAACTTGGTGGCCAAGGTCAGCATGGGTCTTGCCAACCAAGTGCCCTGGGTGGCTGAGACAATGTTCTGCACATGGCTCACAGACAGCATGGCTCACAATCACTTGGACATGTCGCTTTTAGCTCGCAGCAAGGTGCCCAAGGTCTGGCTCCATGCGCCATTTCAAAGCCAATCTCTCAGGGGGCTGCTGCCCACCATTCCGGCTACAGGCAGCTGCCCAAGCCTCCCTGGTGGCAAGAGTGAGAACAGGGTGCTGCAGAGAGCAGGGGACTGGAAGACGTGGGATGTGCACCACACTAACGGGAAAGACAGGACCCCACTGCACAATGTGGAGGTTCAGGCTACCTGTCCTGTCTGCTGACAGTCATCGCCTTTGCCATCTGAGCATATGACTGGCATCCTGAGGAAGCACTTCAGAACCTTCAGTGTGATTGTGCTTTATTTCCATGATCCATCTGCCAAGTAGCACAAGCTCCCTATGGGTCCATATTGCCTGCCTGCTGTTTTACTTCTAGTTCCTTCCTGTGTGCTTGCCTTTATGCTCTTTTTGTTTTGTATTTTTTTGTGTTTTGTTTTGTTTTGTTTTTGGAATGCATATTTAACAAGCCACATGAACGCAAGCTCAAACCTGCTCAAGACAAAGCTGAGACCCGTAGCAGAGAGCTCAGAAAAGGGAGTACAGGCTAGACAACATGAAAGGTGTGTGAGGGTGTTGCATAATCCACACCAGAATGTACACCATGGCATCTAAGATGTTAACGAGCAGCTACTAAAAAATACTCAAGCACAGTTAGCTTGCCTATGCATTGATGGTCGTGGCTCAGCCAGGTGCAAATGCCAAGGGTGCTCAGGTGTGGAGGGTGGAGCAGGCAGGCTGGTCATGGTCAGGTTCCAGTGGCGACCATCTCAAGGCAGGGCATAAATTCTGATAAGCAGAGCCAATGGAGAGTCTTGTGCCTAGGTCATGGGGCAATTGGATCAGTGGGCCAGGAAATAGATCACAAGATATTGCTTTGCTGTCTCCACCCACCCTGCTGACCAAGGGTTGTCACCCAACACATTCCGGTTGCTTACTGAGGTTGGTGTGTGGAAAACCAACAAGGCGACAGCCTGCCCTGCCTGTACCCAGAGCTCCAAGTTCTTGTTCCACTCTATGGTGTAGTGGCTCTCAGGCCCCATGAGATAGGATATGCAATGTACTGTGAAGGCGCAGATCATTCGAACCCCGCAGGGGCATTAAGTCTGGCAGAAGGGGTCACACTAGCTGAGCACTTACCCTTTCCGAAAGTGATTGTCTGAATCAAAGTCCACTGCGATCAGGTTTGGGATCTTCATTGGAACGTGTTGACAAGTGGGCCACAGTACATCCCACTCTCCACCTTCAATGATGTATTTGGACACACCCTTGAGCAAGGCCACATCAGCCACCAGTGTGACACCCTCCAGCTCATTCTTGGTCATATCTGGCCTGGGCAGGACCTTGTGACTGGCTTTTTCGAATACAAAGTTATGTGCTGCACACATTTGGCTAGCAAATGTCAGACACACCTGCGCCTTTCTTTCACACAGGGTGCTCACCCACTCACCTTGGCTGGGGCGCAGTTTTTCTTCCATATCCTCAGTGACAAAAATAAAATCCTCCAAGTTGTTGTGGCAATGCTCCAACTTCCAAATGCCAGTCACCCAGAATTGGAGAGGAAGGTGTTGATGCTTGTGGGTGTGGAGACCCTTGGTCTGCTCCCTGCTTGGGTCATCCCTGAAGGTGTCATGCTTGATGGAAAGGGGGGTGTAGTCATGTGCTCATAGAACCGTTATATTGTCCCTTAGTTCATTTTCATTGGTTAAGGTTAAGGTTTCAGTGGCGATGTTTAACATGTACTAACGGTAACAGAAACTCTGGAAATCAGCACATGTGTGTGCTGAAATGGACTGCCACCTCCTGACCATGACACATGCTGGTGAATCTGAGCTCTCTGAGGCTGACCGGAGCTGTATTATTACTCTACATGAAGAAGGCTACATATATATGACATTGCTGAAACAGTTGGGGTCTCTCCATCCTGTGTATATAAAACTGTCCAGTGGTACAACAAGTATGGGACCTACAAATCACTGCCACAATCTGGTCATCCACAAACCATATCCCCCTCAACTGAGCACCTAGTCCTGCGAAATCTCTGCCTGCATTGATTTGAACCATACAAGGACATTGCCAAGCGAGTTGAAGGTGTATCTCAGCATCAAGTTCAGGATCTGGCAAATGAGCATGGATATCATGTCAGGCTGCTTGTGAAAAGCCATGTCTCCATGGACAAACCCTCTCCAAATGCCATATATGGATGAAGGAGAATACTGGCAGGGACTGGAATAGGGTTATATGGTTGGATGAATCCACAATGGAGACTGGGGGAACACCAGGGACACTGTGGGTCACCCAGAAAGCAGGTGAAGAATTTGACATCGACTGCATTGTTCCTACTTTCTGCAGTGGGCAAAAATCACTTGTTATATCGGGTTCCATCACTCACACCAAGATGGGGCCACCTATATGAGTCATACCAGCTCCCTGAGAGGCCAAAAAGCATGGAGGAGGGATGACAGGGGAGGACTACATCAGCCAAGTTCTTTCAGGACCTCTGGTTGATTTTTATAGGGTTGTTGGAGCTGGGAGGGGTTGGGAGATGTTGTCAGTTGAGGATGGGTTGGGACTGAATTTGGAAGAAATCCACCTGTGAGGCATGGAAAGCTCTTGGCATCCAATTGCTTCCTCATCCACCAGACTCACCCAACCTTAATCCCATTGCACCCATTTGGGAGTTCCTCAAGTAGAAGGTGGCAAGGATCCCAGGCTCTAGGAAGAACCGTGATCGCCTTTGGGAGGCCACGAAGCAGGCATGGGACTTGATAACTGATAAAGACATAGCCCAGCATTCGTCTCACATGAATGCTCGGGTCCAGGAGCTTAAGAATCAGAATGGGGGTCCAACTCAGTTCTAATGGTCACTTGTATTCCTCTGATTGTTCTAATATATTATGCACATAGTTTGATACTTGGATTATCATGTGTAGAGGGAGGCAAGGCAGTTGGCGGGATGGCCATGTGATACGATTTCCAGAGTTTCTGTTACTGTTGGTACCTGTATCTATCTACCGAAGTCTTTGTTCTTTGTGCCTGACGAAGTCATTGTGATGATTTTGTGCTTCCTCAAGCCATCCCAGCTCATAAAGATTAACTGTGTTTGTTGAAAGCTCTGGAGACTTAGTTGCAGGAAAGCATCCCAACCATGCATCGACTCTTATTGCCGATCTGTGGATGAGACCAAGGGAACAAGAGGATCAGAGGTGTGAACACTTGCTCCAGTCGGCAGCACAGTGAGATTCTTCAAAAAATCAGCATGTTCAAGGGTTCTGGAACGTCTGTGCATAGCTGTGGCATCTTCAAGCGAGATGGTAGACACCTTGTCAAAGGGCAGATGCAAGCTGAGAGGCACTGTGTCTCATGGATAGTCTTGCAATGTCATATCATGTAAGTGATATCCTTGTCCATGAATAACATGCTTGGCTCATTGTCAATGCCCTCCATGTGTGAGTAATGGAACCCACCGTTGTGTGACAGAGCAGGCTGCCATCAAACATGAGTATTATGGAGACCCATGTACTGCAACAAATTACCATGATGGTCCATACAGTCTTCTGCCCTATGTTGAACCCCTTAGGTTCAATCCCATGGTAAGAGGTTCCCACTTGTTTTTTTGTTCAAGGAAGTAATGGTCTCTGGTTTGTTGTACTCTGAGTCTAGCAGAGGTTCCCAATCATGTAGATAAAGTTAACCATCCAATATTTACTGTAGGTGGGTAGCTCCAGATGACAGAGTATCAGCCATATGGTTGTTTCTGCTTCTGCACATAGTGTACTATTCTTGTAATCTCTATATGATTTTTCTAGCCCAATCCACAAAGTTGCTAAGGTGCTGGTGCGCTTTATCATTCACTTGACTGAGGTCTTTCACTCTTGCCAGCTCCAAGCAGATCCAAAGTGATATTGTGTATCTGCAGCCTTGCGGAAAATTAGAGTGTGCCATACATTTGAACAAAATACTGGAACACACCCACTTGACTCTCCTCCATCTGCACAAATTCCTGTCTAGGACTGTGCAGAGTGGATCTTGGCATCTGCAGCAAAGAAACACCATGACATAAACAGCATTCTGTAAGCTAAATACTCCTGGCTACTTATTTCAGGAACTAACTTTATAGACTAGTCTGATCAGCACCTCAACATTATCATTCCAGTACATGCTGTCACTACTGAGTCAGTGGGTGATACTGCTGGCCACCTTCCGGCACACCCATCTCATCCATGAGTGTGATCTTGTTCATGTGCCCAAACTTGCTCCAAGCTGCTGGCCAATTTGGCTGGAAAGGTCCTTGTGAGTGCTCCTTCAATCAAACGCATGGTCACCTTCATTGAACCATACCTCAGCTCTCATTTGGGATTTGCCCAAGGATGAAACATTTGAGAGTGCTGACAACATGAGTGGTGTTGACTGATGCCCACAAGATCAGCCAAACAGGGGCCCAGCCAGCTGGCAAGCTCAAAACCACTGGATCCAAAGATAAGTGCTGCTCCCAACCCCTGGTTGTGCCTTGCTCACCCCTTTGGCCTTTCCACCCCATGAGACAAACAAGAAGGTTGTTGGTGTAAAAGGACTTGCCCACCCATGTCATCGGTATAGTCACAGCAGCTGAAACACATCAAAATGGCTGAACAGACTGTCAACCACAGTCCATCATGCTCCTGTCAGCCCAGCTTGTTGCGCTAACAACCCCCTTTTCTTTGAGCAAGTGCTCGAAGTTCTGGGGCGAGGCCAACAACGCAGACGGACAGATATGGGCTTAAGGCTCGGCTTTTATTGCGTGTTATTGTGTAAAATGTTGTGCCTTTCTCCCGCTTTTTCCTTCATGTTTGCCCCTTTGCGAGTGGCCTGGCCCTACAACGTATGTCTTTGTCACATGTATTGTGCAAACAATGTCTGGCCACGAGCTAGGGACGTGGCAAGATGCTCTTACCATGCACTTTCGATGTGCCTCAATCTACATGTCTTCACTGCGAAGTAAACCTCACTCAAAAAATCCTGTTACACTTACACATATAAATAAACATGAGTCTGATGTATCCTTCAGATAATTGTCAGACGACAGACACTGAAATTGAGCAAAACAGGTGAGAGACACTTTGTACTTACAGCTCATGCCAACATACTACCTAAATGGTGTCATCGGCTTTATAGTTTGACTTTTTGTTTGTCTCTTGTTCTTGGCTGGCTTGATGTCATTCGTAGTTTAGAATGCTATCGGTTATTTTATATTGTACCAATGTAAACTGTGCGAGATATTTGTAGGCGTTTTTGCGACAAACAACCAGTGGCATGTGACTGTTTGTTGTGCAAACTATCGATATCATGTCTTTCAGCTAACATTTAAGATGACCACAGCACTCAGTTCCAACCACAAACTAGCTTGAGCTGTCCACCACTGATCTCTAATCCTACTACTATGGTTAATCCTCCTTGCAACAACAACACTACTGCTCGCATGGAGTATCATTTCCATCACAATTCAAACTATGAGCCTTCTCGTCCTCTCCCCAACGATTACATTCTTCCTACACCTTCGGACAAAGACCGGCATCTACACACCAGGCTTTTCGCGTACAAACGTAACACTTTCGACATGATAGTGTGGACGATGTATAGGGACATTGGTGCTGCTATTGAACGTGAGTTGGCCATATTTGAAGAAAGAAAAGGCTGACTGCACAAGCCCTCAGGTGAAGATAATAACCCACACTCGTCCACGCCAGAGCCTTGGCTGGACAGAGTGTATCAACGCACCTTCAACCTTCACTGCAAAGCGAATGGAACGCTGCAGGATGACCGGCCTGTGTATTGGGAGGAAGGTCAAGTCTCAACCTGGGAACACACCGCACTGCAGGATGAGGAGCAGGACATCCCTAGGACAGGGTGGAGTGAGGAGCAGCATATTGAATCCTCTAGATCCTGCCTATGGAGATGGGATGACTTGTTCCCAACTCTGCAAACTAGTACTGACAACAACACTCACAATGAGATTGAAGGTGATCAATATGTCACTGAACGTTGATGTACTTTCAATACAATGGCTTCCCCCCCTTGCACTGTAAAAACGAGAAAGATACTGGGTCAGTGGTAGCAAGACACATGTAGAACAAAGAATACAAATACTTGTTCACAATGGCACACATGGGAGTTGTTGGCCTGTCAGCACCTCTGGGTTGCCAGAAACCATTGCTGGGCACATGCTCTGAACATCAGAAGAACAATGGAGAGTGATTGAGGAGAGTGGAGTTGTGATCACCCCCCTTGACAAGCTTGAGTTTGTTATTCATGTGATGGAAAAATATAACAGGTATACAATGCAGAGTTGCACACAAGGGTGGTATGGAAGGCAGGGAAGTCAGTGGTGAGACCTTAGTAAGGGTAGAGGGCAGACTGGAAAATCATGCCAGTCAGAGATTTCCATTGGTGATAGTGGGAGGACAAGGTGAGAGAGGACAATATGCATGTGATTCACAAACATGGTGAGGGTTCTATGCAAAAAATTGAGCCAACAGATCTCATAGTAGAAAATAGCAACTTACATATGATCATATCTGGATCATATGCACAGCTTAGATGACATTGATGAGCGAGCGGCAATCAGATTTGCCATTTTAGGTAGGTTTTGTAGTTTGGTGTAACCCCACCATCCACGCATAAGCGTTCTGTCACAACCTGTCAGGACGCGAATTGAGACGGATATATTCGGCGAAGGTGGAGGCGTGGTCGATCGCGTGCCCTTGTTTACCAGTGGCAACCCAAGGTGGACATGTGCGCGTTTGTGATCTTCAAGTGGCGGAGTTGCCACGAGATCCGGCGACTTGGCGAGAAGGAGATAGTGTATCGAACGATGGAGGCTTGGGACAAGTAAAGTAGGAGGCTCCCTAGGAATCCTAATGAGTAAAGTGGTGTACGAGAGACGAGGGTGGCTAAGTGGCGAGCTTCCAGAGTGAAGTCCTGAAAGGGACTCTAGAGTGTAGAGACGACAAGGTGAAGCAAGCTGGAGTGTCCAGGCTTGCGCACTGCTGTATTTATACTACATACATGAGTGCGAGTCATACAGTGGAATGGCAGAGGCTGCGCATCGGCACGAGATGCGCATACACCTGAGTCAAGCTGCGCAGCCGAGGCTGGCGCGTACACCAAGTCAGAGTCCAGAAGCCGAGAAGACACACGCGGCCTAGAGCCGGAGGCGAGGAAACCGAGCCACGAGAAAAAAGGTTGGGGGTGAGTACACGAACTCCCGACATTCCCCCCCCCAAAAGTGATCGTCTTTAAAGACAAACCCAAAAGAAAGACGATCACGAAAAGAAGTAAAAAAGGGGTACAGGAAAAAAAAAAGAAACTCTATCTTAAGTCACTTGGGTGGCGGCCCATTGTCCGCCCAGCTAGTTTCCAGGGGCCCATCTAGCTAACTACTGGTTAACCCTTTCGGGTAGCCCATACTCATCGGTCCTACTCGGCGCGTTCCTCGGGCGTCTCGTCAAGACGCTCCCAGGCTTCGTACTGTGTCTCCCAGCCCATGTTCCAGTTCCAGGAGTAGTGGTCGAGCCACTCGAAAAACTGGCCCTTTGACATCCCCTTCCGGAAGAGGAGGTTGGCGACCTGGTCCCTGGAGAGCTCGTTGACCCGGTCGTGGTAGGTTTCAGGCACCTTAGACTGCCATTCGCGCACCACATCAGCGATCCACTCCTGCATGCGATCGGTTCGCACCCACCAGGTCCCGTCGGTCCTCCATTCGATGTCCGGGAACTGGCCCTTCGACTTGGTGACGACCCCGTAGACCGAGTCGCCGACGCACCGGTTGGCAACATAGAGCTTCGTCCTTGACATTTACCAGGCGTCGTCTGGCCTTGGCCCGTCTCCCACCCATGCGAGGGGCCCGAACTTTGGGTGATGCAGTGTGTTACCGCTGAGGTCGCATCCCACCCGCTCGTGGATGGGGATGTACCGGAGGTCGCATCCGGGGTTGAGTTCCGCCACGTAGTCGAGGGCGTCCGAGAAGTTATTGATTTTCCGGGTATCCCGGACGTACTTGCCCACGCCGTTCTTTCGCAGGCGTCCGCACTCCTCCCGCACG
The DNA here is from genome assembly GCA_019616945.1 of Ceratobasidium sp. 414. Lineage (NCBI taxonomy): Eukaryota > Fungi > Basidiomycota > Agaricomycetes > Cantharellales > Ceratobasidiaceae > Ceratobasidium > Ceratobasidium sp. 414. The sequence continues at coordinate 19,589 of WSTK01000583.1, forward strand.
ATGATGTAGTTCCCCATGGGGACGATGGCGACCTTGGGTTTGGGGGCCCACTGCGCTCGTTCCCAGGTGCTGGTGTTGGCCCGGGCATGCCGCACCTCGGGATTGCGTCCTCGCCGTCCGCTGCCGGCGACCGTGGCGTAAGACTTGACGGCAACCATAATGTACTAGTGGGGGGAGCTGGAGTGGGAGTGGAAGAGGTGGTGAGGGTGATGTCTGGACTGGCTCTCCCTTTCGCCTTTTTGTATCCCAAGGGAAGCGGTGCGTTGGGGTACTTTTTCCACAGGCTGTCCATGGCGTGCTTGACATCGGCAAACTTCTCCGCTGACTCCCATGAGTTCTCGCTTGAATCATACCCTTCCCATTTGATTTCGTATTTCAAACCCTCCTTTGTCTGTTGCCATCCCATGATTTCCTCCACGCGGTACTCTTCTTCCCCGTCCTCCGTAATAATCGGCGGTGGTCGGGGTTGGACGCAATTGAAGTAATCCTTGCGTACTGGAGTAAGTAGTCCGACATGGAATACGTTGTGTATCCTCATTGTTCTTGGGAGCTCCAGCTCATAGGCGTGGGACGAGATCTTCCTTGTTATCTTAAAGGGGCCTGCCTGTTTCTTATCGAGCTTCTTTGAGGGTCTCGTGGTTCGTATGTTCCGTGTGTCTAGCCAGACTCGCTCCCCTATCTGGAAGTTCGGTGGTTCATTTTGTTCCTTTGTTTGCTGCTCCATTTTGGCCTTTGCTTCGTCCCATACTTCTTTCATGTGATTTGCGATGTCGTTGGCGCGCAGGCTGTTGCCCTGCTGACTCGTGATTTCCCATGTTGGTGATTGTCCGTATAGGGTTTCGAAGGCGGATTGTCCGGTCGCGGTATTGACATGGTTGTTATGACAAAACTCCGCTATGGGTAACCACTTTGACCAGTCATCCTGTTCGTAGTTGCAGAAGCCTCGTAAGTAGTTTTCCAGCCACTGATTTGTCCTTTCGGCTAGTCCATCTGTTTGGGGGTGATAGGCGGTGGAGAAGCGGGGTTCGATTTGTAACCTCTCGTAAAGGGCTTTTAGGAATTTACTATTGAACGATGGTCCTCGGTCGGAGATCGTGACTTCCGGAAGTCCGTG
>WSTK01000584.1:0-20623 GCA_019616945.1 Ceratobasidium sp. 414
GAAAAATCACACAATACTGACCAGTACTTGAAAACTTGGTGTCAGGCAGGCTGGTTGACGCCGACCCAAATTAGAGGGAAGTAGCGTGCATGTTTGGTTAAATTTCCAAATATTCCAAATTCCATCACATCCAACACACCTCGCGCCCCAACAGAGGAGTCTCATGGTCTGAGCAGTTGATGCCCAGACACTGACCGCCTTGCATTGGGAGCAAAGGTGTGCCTTCCAAGATGGGTACAGACTCTGGTCCCTCTGGCTGGGGAGCATCATGCACGTTGACCCAGTGAAAACACTCGCGTCCCGGACAGTATTTTGTGTTTTCCTCAATCAATACAGCACCAAACACCGTTCTGAAACTATATTTAGAGTCAGGGAAGTAGGGTGCATGTTTGGTTAAAAATTGAAATATTTCAAATTCTGGCAGACACAACCCACCTTCGGCTCTGGCACAGGAGCCCCATGGCCTGAGCAGGAGATGGCCGGACACTGACCACCTTGCATTGGGAGCAAAGGTGTGATGGCCAAAAGCGCACAGAGCAGTGACGGGTCCAGTTGGGGAGCATCATGTGGATCAACTCAGTGAAAACACTCGCGTCCCGGACAGTATTTCCTGTTTTTCTCAATCAATACAACACCAAACACACTTCCGTAACTATATTTAGAGTCAGGGAGGTAGGGTCCATCTTTCATTAAAAATAGAAATATTTCAAATTCTGGTGCACACAACCCGCCTTTGGCTCTGGCACAGGAGCCCCATGGCCTGAGCAGAACATGGCTGGACACTGATGACCTTGCATTGGGAGCAACACCTTGATGCGCAAGATCGGTACAGACTCTGCTGGGTCCAGTTGGGGAGCGTCACACAGGTTGACCCAGTGAAAAGACTCGCGTCCCAGACAGTATTTCCTGTTTTTCTCGGTCAATACAGTGCCAAACAAACTTCTGGAACTATATTTACACTCAGGGAAGTAGGGTGCATGTTTGGTTAAAATTGGAAATATTTCAAATTCCAGCACATGCAACACACCTTTGGCCCCAGCGCAGGACCACCATCGCCTGAGCGGTACAAGCCCACACGCCAGTGGCTTTGGATGGGGAGCGACGTTATGATGGCCAAAAGCGCACAGAGCACTGACGGGTCTGGTCGGGGACCAGAGGGGTGTGGTCCCAACCCAGAACTGTCGAGCTCTGTCCCACCTTTGACCCCCAGACCTCTGGGCACTGGCCAGACCCGGCAGACTGTGTACCCGCCTTGGGCTGCAACACACCTTTGGTTCCAATCCAAGGTGGTCGGTGTCCAGCCATGGACTGCTCGGACCATGGCACACCTGTGTTTAGGGCCAAAGGTGTCTCATGTCTCTGAGGAATTCCAGCAGACACCATACCCAACACGGGAGTGCCAGACACTGACGGCCTAGGATTTGGAGCCACAGCGTGACAGCCAAAAGGGAAGAGAGCAGTGATGGGTCTGGTTGGGGAGCGACAGCGTGACAGCCAAAAGGGCACACAGAGTGGCGGGTCTGGCTGGTCGCTAGAGGGGTGGGGTCCCAACCCAAGCTCTGTCCCGACTTTGACCGGCACTCCCTCTGGGCACTGGCCAGACCCAGCAGACTCTGTACCTACCTTGCATATCATACCTTTGGTCCCGATCCAAAGCGGTCAGGCTTCTAGGGATCGACTGCTCAGAACACAGCGCACCCGTGTTAGGGCCAAAGCTGTGTTGGGTCTTCCAGGAATTGCAGCAGACAAGACACACCTTTGGCGCCGATACAGGACTGCCATGGTCTCGGTGGTCGATGGCCAGACGTTGGCGGCCTTGGATTGGGAGGGAAGGTGAGACATCCAAGATGGGTACAGACTCTGCCGGGTCTGGTTGGGGAGCGTCATGCAGGTTGACCCAGTGAAAACACTCACGTCCTGGACAGTATTTCCTGTTTTTCTCAGTCGATACAGAGCCAAACAAACTTCTGGGTCTATATTTAGACTCAGGGAGGTAGGGTCCATCTTTCAGTAAAAATTCAAATATTTCAAATTCTGGCAGATCCACCCCTTTGGCCCCGGCACAACAGCACTGTTGTCTGAGCAGTTGATGCCCAGACACTGACGGCACTGGATTGGGAGCCAAGGCCTGAGATCCAACATGCATACAGAGCACTCACATGTCTGGTTTGGGGAGCCTCATACACCTCGACCAAGTGAAAAGACCCACGTCCTGAAATCTATTTCCTCTTTTTCTCACTTGGTACAGAGCTAAACAAAGTTCCGGATCTGTATTTATGCTCGGGGAGGTAGTGTGTATACACCCGTGGACATATAGTGCACGTCTGGTGAAAATATCTTAAAATATACATTTAAAATATATAACATCCGTCCTTTTGTCCCAGACCAGGACCGTCATGGTCCAACAGTCCAACAGAGCACTCTGGTCTAGTGTAGTGACCAGTGTGGTTGCGTCCACAAACCCCATGCACCGTTCCGCTCCAGCACAGGGATGTGACGTGTCCCTGTGGTGGATAGGCCTTTGCAGATAGGCCTTTCCACCTGGTCCACCTTCGGTCTTGCCTCGGTGACATAGTGGACCAGCAAGCCCCAAGGGACCCACTGCTCTGGTACTTGACAGAGTCTGGGGTGGTTGGGTCTAACAAGGTCCCAGAGTACTCCGGCTGCTGGGCAGACACAGAGTCTTCTTGGGTGAAAAGACTCGCGTCCCGGACAGTGTTTTGCATTTTTCTCAATGGATATGAAACCAAACAAAGTTTCGTGACCATATTTAGACTCAGGGACCTGAGACGCATGTCTGATCGAATTTTCAAATATTTCAAATTTTACCACACCTTTGGCCCTGGTGTGGGAGTGTCATGGTCGGAGCAAATGATGGGATGAGTGTGATGGACCTGGCTTGGTACTGCAGTTGTGGATTGAACTTGGGATGGAACACAGTGGGACCAGAGTGATGGGATCGAAGGTGGGTGCAGAGCATGGCAGACTTGGAACAGGACCAAAGCCATGGGGTCAAAGACGAAAAGCAAAACCCAACGGTCTTGGGTTGGAAGCAGAGTGCTTTGGCTGGGATCAGTCCAAAGGATCAAATGTGTGTGTGACCTGAAAAGACTCGCGTCCCGGACAGTATTTTGCCTTTTTCTCACTGGATATGTGACCAAACAAAGTTTTGTAACTATATTTAGAATCAGGGACCTGAGGTGCATGTTTGGTGGAAATTTCAATTTTTTGAAATTTCACTGCACGGGATAGACCTTTGGCCCTGGTGTGGGAATGTCATGGTCTGGAGCAGTCGATGCGATGAGCTTGATGGGCCTGGCTGGGGACTGGAGTGGTTGGTCGCAGTTGGGATGGAACAGTTTGGGACCAGAGTGGTGGGGTTGAAGCTTGGTCCAGAGTCTGACGGACTTGGAACAGGACCAAACCTGTGAGCTTGGAGATGGGTCGGAGGACCCGATGGTCTCTGTCTAGACCAGGGGTTTGGTGCAAAAACAGTTGTGGAGCCCGGAAGGCATGTGCAGACTGAAAAGACTCGTGTCCCGGACTGTATTTTGCATTTTTCTCCATGGATATAGAGGTGAACAGGATTTTGAAACTCTATTTAGAGTCGGGCGTCTGGGGTGCATGTCTGGGGAAAAGTTCGATTTTTTTGAATTTATTTGTATGAGATGTAGATTTGACGACCCCTGGACCAATTACAGTTGTCCCCCCCTGCGGTGGGCCCAAAGTGTGATGTGCCTGGAGCGAGACCGTAAACCGTTGTGTCAGATGCGGCTGCAGGGCCTGATGGTCTTGCGTGGGCGCCGGAGTGGTTTGGTCAAAGACATGTACTGAGGATACATGGATGGCTGTTGGCTGTCGACCTTTGGCCAGAGACCAGAGGCAGAGCCTTGTGGCCGGTTCATGCGATGGAACAAACAAATATGTTTAAGTGCATATATCCAACGCCGTTGAGTTGAATCTGGCGCCTGCATGTACGTTTGCTTAGCGCTCCACACTTGTGGATCTCCGATGCGTATGTGAAAATGAACATATATAAAACAGATGAAAGCCAGGTGTAGTGTGTTCTATGCTATGTACTTCCTGCCCCTGTCGCTTGTGTCCCCTTCTAGTAATGGAACACCTTCTTCTCTTTATACAGTGCCCACAGCATCACCAAGTGCCCCACCACGAGCGTCTGCTCCGTGCCGTACCACTGCACCTCCCGCACCGTCTGCGACAGCCATCGCACGTATGCGTACCCGTCCTCCAACTCCTCCTCCAGTTTAAACGCCCCCCGCAGGCTCTCCCGCAGCTTGTCGTCGCAGAGCACCAGCCAGCACAGTTGCAGCACCTGGTCCCGCCCCACACACCCCAGGCGGTTCGACCTGTGGTCGTGTGTCAGTGACCACCAGCACATGAAGCACACTGTCCGATTCACTGGCAGCTCGTGCACGGTCTTCGCCTCCTTGAACGTCACCCCCTTGTACCCGTGGGCGTCCAGAGACCACGCCCCTCCCCCTGGAGCGTACTGGCACTGGTACATTGGATGCCCCAGCGAGCTCGTCCGGTGCAATGCGCACCAAACACACCGCTGCTCCATCTTCTTCTTCACCTCCATCAACGTCGGGAAGTTGAGCGGTGCGAGCGCCACCTCCGTTGCTGCCTCTGCGTCCATCCGTGCCGACTCCCGCGTCTGTGCCGCCGCTGCGTCGGCCGTTACCCTGGGCCCTATGGGTGCTGCGCACGCTGCTGTCGCTGATGCCCGCCGCACCTGTTCTTGCTGTGTGGTCTGGCCCAGCCGTGTCGTTGAGGGACCCGGTGCGTCCGAAGCGCTGGTGCTGCGCAGGACTGTGCCTTGGACTGGTGGGTGTTAGTCCTTTTCGTCTCGAACCTGACCTCCGTCTGTGCTCACCTGTCGCCCCCGCCCTGCGTGTGCTGTCCTCCTCTGTCTCCTCTGCTCTGGGCGTCGACTCTGCCGCTGCCTCGCTGGGCCCCGTCCCTGCTGGTCCTTGGTCTCTGTCCTTGAACGTCGGCAGGTGCTCTTCGATCCACTCGTCTGCCGAGTACCTCTTCTTGCTCCCCTCTGGGATCCCTGGCATCGACAGCCCTGCCCCGTTCCGACCAACTATCTGCCCCATCGACGCCTTGCACCGTGAACACAGCTCCCCTCCCAGCTCTGCGCACGTCGTCTCCAACTCCTCGCCGTCCAGGTGCCGAGACGAATACATGCGCATGCACCCCGTCCCTTCTGCCATCTCCTTCAGCTGCTCCCATCCGCCCGCGTCCACGTCGGGCGCCCCTGGTGCTGGACGAGGCGCAAAGATAATGCACAGCGCCGCCCGCCCGTCCCGTCCTGCCCGCCCTGTCTCCTGCGCATAGTCGACTATCCCGTACGGCAACTTGTAGTGCAGCACCGCCCGGCACGCCCTGTGGTGCACCCCGGTCCCCATACCGCTCGTCCCCACTATCGCTGTCGACCGCCCCTCCAACCAGTCCTTCGCGTTCCCGTCCCTCTCCTCCTCCGACATGTTCTTGCGGTACTGCAGTGCGCCGAGAAGCTTCCCTATGTGCTCCACATCCGCATACGTCCGGCACTGTACCAGGATACCCTCCCCGTCCTCCAGCTCCGAACGGTACCGCTCCACATGCATCTGCAGCGATCTGTCGGCCGTCTTTGAGTCCCGGAACTCTGCGATCCGCAGCCCCAGGTTCGCTCGTTGCGTTGGCTCCCTGACCACACACCAGCTCGGACGCCCGAGCAGCCTCCGGATCTCCTCCTCTGAAGAAGGGGGCACCGTCGCTGAAAGCCCCACCAGCGGCACCCCGGCCTGCACCAGCCCCGACAGCCCCGACATTGCCTCCCGGTACTCCTTCGATAGCTTGACCAAGTGCACCTCGTCCACCACGATCCGGTTCAGCCGTTTCTCTGCGTGCAGACGCAACAGCCACTGGGGGAAATCCTTCGACGCCGCCGCCTCGACCGACGTCAGCACCACCCCGTCTGGTGGCCCTGCCTGCCGGTCCCCGTTCCACATGCTCGTGCTGACCCCCCGCGACTCCAGCGACCTCGCCTGGTCCAGCAGCAGCGCCCTCAGCGGTGTGATCACCACTGTCAAACCCGACTCCAACACTGTGGCCGCCCCGAACACCGCTGACTTCCCGCCCCCGGTCGGCAGCACCGCTAGAACCGAGGTCTCCCGCCCCAGCGCATGCAGGAACGCCTGTCCTTGCCCCCGCGACTTCCACTCGCCCGCCCTGTCTCCGGTGTAGATCCGGAGCGCCGCCAGGTGGTTGACGTCCACCCGCTTCTTGGTTGCCTTGGTTGCCTTGGTTGCCTCGTGCTCTGGTCCGAGTTCCCCTGTCCTTGACGGTCCTTCTCGTCTGGGCCCGTCGTTCGACCCCGCCGCTGGCCTTGCGGGTGCGCTGGTGTTGCCCCCCCCTCCGCCCAGTTGCAAGTCTCCCATCGCTCGCGTCACCTGCCCGGCCACGAACTCCGCCAGCGGTCCCTCCTTCATCACCTTCCGAATCGCATCCGCCAGCTCCTCCTTGTCCAGCGATGGCCCCGATCGTCCAACCGATGGTGCGTCTGGCCCCTCGATCGACAGCTGCGCCAGCCTCCCCGGTGCCCTCGTCCCGGCCTGAGCCTCCTCTGGCAGCAGGGTCCCCTCTGGCCAGAGTACCGTCCACCACTTCTTCGACGCCTCGATATACTTCAGGATGGTGTTGTGCATGAACAGCCGGTGCTCCCCGACCAGGATCCCGTAGTGCCCCAGCGCCGTCTCCGTGTTGTGCCCGGCCTGCGAGTCCACTATATTCGATGCCTGCTGCATCGGTGCAAAGGCCTCTGGCATCATCTGCCGCCCGCACGACACCAGGAACTGTCGCAGCACTCGCAGTCGAACCTTCACCTTCAGCGACGTCTGGAAGAACCGTCCGCAGTCCCCTGACAGCTGGTCGGACACGAGTTCTTTCCCCATCACCGCAAATGCCGATGTCTGCTGCACGTAACTTGCCGCGTCCCCGGCCAATCGCTGGACCAGCATCGACGCGAACGGGTTCACGAGCCCGTGCAGCACCAGGAACGTCTGCGCCAGCCTCCACGGCACCGCGTGCGCCACCACCCTGTCCATCCCCGTCGTGTTCGTCCCCTTGCCGTAGTAAAGCAGGTACAGCAGCGTCCCGGGGTTCACCCAGTGGAAGTTGCGCGGCCGATGCGTCGTGTTCTTCGCCTTCATCAGGCAGAACTCCACCCCTCGGCTCGACTGCCCGCCCGATAGGTGCATCAGGAAAGCGTGTTGCCGTGTGCACTCCGCGTAGTCCTCCAGCCACCGCTCCACCGCCCCGTCGACCCAGCACACGTCCCCCTTCTCGTCCGTCCCCCGGTGCAGCCCTGACCCTTCCTCCCGCTCGAACAACACTTTGGCCATCGCCCACTCCAGTCCCCGGAAAGGGTTGCGGTCGTCGCTGAACATCGAGTACCCGGCGTCCGTCCGACCATGCGAATCGTATATCGTGGTCTTCTCCGTCACGTTGAACCCGTAGTCCTCTAGCGTGATCCCTAGCAGCACCAGTTTCTTCAACAGCTGCTCCATCTGCTCCACCGACCTCAGAAACGCCCTCTGGAACTCCCCGAACTCGATGTCTTGTCCCTCGACCACCACCCGCGTTTGCGTCGTCCACAACACGTTCGGCGCGTGTGTGCTGGTCCCGGCGTACAGGCTTGCCAGGCTCACCGCGATCGACGTCGACGAGAACGGCGACAAGCATCGCCTGGTCAGTGCTGGCGCGATGCTCTCCACTATGCTGCTCCGCCGGCTCCGTCAGTTTTCCTCTCTGCTGCTCTTGTTCTCTCTGCTCACCTGCTCACCGGCAGCTTTTTCCGCTGCTGAGTGTCCCGCGACCACATGAACAGCGCCGCCCTCATGAAGTATTTGATCCGCACGAGCAGGTGTGATGCGTTGCCTGGCGATGAGAACGATCCGTCCGCCCGCATATTGATCAGGATCCCGAACCTCACGGTTGGGTCGTCGAACTGGTCCACTGCCAGGTGCGCGAAGTCCTCCATCGTATCCGGGCACCAGAACCAGCGCGACATGTCCAACAGCGCCCGCCGACCGGTTGGACGGTCCTTGCCCTTCTCTGCGTATTTCCATGCCCGATCCACGCACCGCTTTTGGCTCGGTGTCATCGTCACCGTGTACCGGTCGTCCCCCTCCAGCTCCATCCTCCTCAGCCGCATCACGAACACCACGAATAGGGCCCAACAACGCCCGTATTCCCGCGCCGTCGCTTCCTCTAGCCTACGGAACTCGTGCTTCGGTGGCCTATGCGCACGGCGGGCGAGGTGGTCAGCCTCTCTGGCATGCGAGGTCCCTTGTGGGGGTGTGCTTACCCGTTGCCCTCGTCCATAACCTCTGTCCGGTACACGAACGCTGTATTCGAGAGCGTACCTTGGTCCCGCTCGAATTCCCGTGTCGCGGCTGCTGCTATCCTCGCCAGCGGTGATCCCTCCTCCGGGTCCCCCACCAAGCTGCATAGGAACGCTGGGTCGTACCTGGACGTGTGGCCCACCCATCCGTTGAAGTGCAGCCAAGGCTGCACCTCCTTCACCGACGAAACGCTCACTGGCGCATGCTCTACTGGTCTCCAGCTCCGGATTACCGACCTCAACATCTCCCGTGCAGTCGCAGGCGACGAGTGCAGGTCCTCTGGGTCTGGTGGGCCCGCCAGCTGTGGGAACACCTGGAACCATTTCTTCGTGTGGTGGAAGGTGCAGAAAGTCTGCACTGTCGCCGCCTTCTCCGGCCGCAACCCTCCCTTGCGGTTCGCCATCTCCTCCTTGTGCTGCTTCGTGAAGTGGTTGGCCATCGTGTCCGCCGACTCCACTGCGTATTGCACTCCTACGTCCTCGCACAGCAGGCACTGCAACCCGGCCACTTGTGGCAGGAAAGAGAGTGGAGCTGCGGGGTGGGGGGGTGTCGGCAGCTCTGCGATCTACGTCCTCTGTCGGTCGACTGGCCCCAAGCGATGGCGCGTTCCACTCACCCTTCCGTTGTACACGTTATACTTGGAGCACAGCGCCAAGATCGAGTTGGCGCTGTGCGCCCTCTTGTTCGTCATGTGCGTGTGTGCATGGCTCGGTGCCGTGCTCAGCTTCAAAAGTCGCAGCTGGGGACACTCGATGCAACAGAGCACGTCGTAGGATGCGACTATCCCCAGCCTCAGCCGTCGGAGCGCTGGAGAGCTCACCACCCCGGCGTAGTCTACCACTGGGGTGAACATGTCGTCTGGGTTCACAGTCGAACTCGATATGGCCGACATGATGGCGTCGGTTGCTGAGGTCTCGAAACAGAGGTGGAGGTAGAGGGAAAGATAAATGAAAAAATATGAGAGAAGGAAAGGAAACAGTGTGTCGGACCTCTTTGCGCCCTGACGCACGTGGACAAGGGATCTAGAATCAACGCGTTTAACGAAAGCGTTGGACTGCACGTGCTTGCTAACTTGGAACAAGCCGAGGTAGTGAGCTCTATTGTCTTGAGCGGTGCATACGGGAGGGTATGTGGTTGAGACAGCGAACGAAAACCTAACCTGACCTGGCACAACTTGTGGTCCTCGCTGCGCTGCTGAACTAATGCGATAGAGCGCACAAAACTTGGCGTGTGGGTCCGACAAGCTCGGCTTTGTTGCTGAGCGATAAGTTGACCACTGATGTGGCAAACTATATGCACCGAATAGATATGTTTATTGTCCACTGCGTTGGACGCAGAAAAGACTGGCGGTTGGACCGCTTATTGATCAAATACTGCCCACGTTGTTCTAAAATACGGCCGGGTTTACGCTGGGACGATTGGTGAGCGACGAAAACACTGTGAATATATAATATACGCGGGGTACACGAGTGATGCAAAATATAGAGGGGGCGGGAGCAATAGACTCGAGTGAAACATGAGTAGTAGATGGGAGACGACGAACACAGACCTGACGTGCAGGCGTTGAGGACCAAAACGAGAGAGAAATGGCGGGCATGCGCCCAACCTGATGCCCACATCACTGCCGAAAACAAACGCCCGCCGTCTTCCGGTGTGCGACACAGACCGCAGAGGTGAGAGCGGATCGACTGTGGACCGATGGTTGCCGCGGCACAGAGCGCCGCATGGATAGGAGATGATGTCGTGGGCAGACGTGGACAGACAACGGCGTGACGGGTGTTGGCGTGAGTGAGCTGCGACGCGGAGGGAATCTGGGGTTGCGCTCACCGTCAGACAAGCCGCTTGTCACGAACGTGTGGGACAGAGAGGCGGCGGTGCAGGCGAGCCAGGCGAGTGTTCAACGGGGCGTGTAGCGGTGCGTCGCACGTCGTACGAACTGCGACTGCTTGACGCAAACACGATAACGGAGTAAGCTGTCGCCCGAAGAGACGAGAGCGGCGAGTATACTCACCGCTGTGGATACGACAAGCGACGCTGCGACCCCCATGGGCTGGATCCGAAACCAACGAGCTCGCTACCCAGCTTCGTGAATGTCGTGGGGGGGCGTCGATGAGTGCGCCGAGTCCTCCCGAAAGCGATGGTCGACGAGGAGTTGGGGCGAGGATACGAGCGGACGCGTTGGTTGGGACGAGAGTACGAACGGGGAGGACGCGGGCAAGCAGCAAACCCGAGGAGGGGCGGGATCGGTGGCGGCGAGAGACGGCAGCGAGCGACGAAGACAACGAGAGAGAAGCAGACCGCGAAGAGCGAGCGAGACAGCGAGCGAGATCAGGTGGCATCGAGAGGTCGAGACGGGAACGGGGGGCGAGGGAAACATAGACTGCCACGTCTCACGACCGGAAATGCACAAGCGCTGGTTCTGTGGCTGACTGTACAGTACCGGAAGCTATGCTTCCGGTGTATCGCGTTGGTAATAAAATAAATAGGAGTTTTTTATTGTTACCTATGGCGTATATATACAGATAAAGCATTAAACGACCGACCGAAAGAAACACGGAGAAACATGTAGACGAAAAAGAAGACAAGATGATTAAAAAACGGCCTACCCGATGGAATTATCGGCTAAAGAGGGGGCGCATGGCTGACCTTGCGGCGTGCTGTGGGAGGCGCTGCGGTCGAGTTCTTAGTCTTCGGCACCGATACCGCGGCGGGTGTAGCTGTGGCTTTGACGGCGGGCGCGATGGTGCGAGATCGAGCCCCACCGTTGGCACCTGCCGGTTTCTGTCGCCCGCTTGGGATGCGCTGGGACACAGACGGGCCCGGCGAGTCGTCGAGACCATCCGACACGCTCGAGTCGGAGGGCGCTCGCCGTTTCCTCGGGTTCGGGGTCGTCAGGGGCGTGGGCGAGAACAGAGCGCGCGCGTTGCTCGGGTTGCGAGATGGAGGCAGCGGTGGCTCCTCCCTGTCCCCCTCGTCTCCTGTGCTCCCTATAGACTCGGGAGACGAGTCCCGCGCCTGAGAGAGGTCGAGCTTGGCGGGTCGATCGAGCGGGCGTCCCCGCACCTCGCCTTTCCTGGCTGCAACGCCCTCGGTGGGGCTCGACTCCGGGCTACTCGCCTCGGACGACGAACGGCGGGCCAAGACGATGGGTGTGCGGGCGAGCACGGCGGGTATGCGGATGGAAACGGCTGGTTTGCCGGCGGAGACGGTGGGTTTGCTGGCGGAGACGGCGGGTTTGACGGCGGAGACGGCGGGTTTGACGGCGGGGACGGCAGGCTGGCCGAACTTGCCGTCTGCCAGGGCTTTAGCGAGCGAGTCGGGCGACAATTCGCCTCCCGGCTCAAGGAGCCCAGCGGTTATGGGTGAGGGAGGTGTGGCCGCAGGGCCTGTCCCGGGCGAGAGGGGGGCGGGGCCGGGCTGGGGCGACGACAGAGTGTGGCGTGGCTTGTTGGGTGCGAAGGCGCTGAGGGTACCGACGTAGTCGCAGTGCTCGTGGCTTTGCCCCCTGGTCCAGTCGGACGTCAGCCGCCCGCCGACCTCCTCGATCAACGTTTGCATCGAGGCGGCGGCGGGATCCACGTCGCCCACGACCGGAACCGATATGTCGTCGCGCTGGAACGCGCCGGTTGAATAACCGGACAGTTCTGGCTGCAGGGTGTAGCACGCCGCGCGGCTCACTCGCCGCCAGCCGGTAAGCTTGTACGCGGCGTTCCCGTCGCCTATCACCGTCTGACATTGGCTGGCCTGGTCGAACACCTGGACCGGCGGGAGGGAGGAAGGGAGCGGCGGGCCAGTCCGGTCGCGGTGCATGAAAATGTACTCCCCGGGTCTGTGGTCCCGGGACACCTGTTGCATTCCCTGCAGCAGCACGGCGTCGCAGGCCCGCTGCAGGGACTCAGCCTCGGTCCGACCGATGCCGCGCGCAGGGTGGAAGTGGTCGAGGATGCGGAGCGTGTGCGCGCGGTCTAAAACACCCACCACACCGCGTAAGCGTCCACCAACGTTGAAAAAGAAAAGACGAGAGTACCCACCGGCTAAAGTACCGTTCAGCACCCCCACATCGACCTCGGCCGAGTCCCCGACTGCGCGATAGAAAGGCAACATTAGCGGATGTATGCCGACGGCGGGCTGAGGGACGCGGCTCACCCTTTGCCTGGTTCCCGAGCGCAAACGAGTGGGACAGGTCGAGGCGCAGATGGTTCGTCTGCTCGTGGATCGTGGCGACGTCGTGCTCGAAGAGACCGTCGCTTGTCGCGATCGACATCGCCTCGTTGATCCCTGTGAGCATGGTCACCCCGGGTGCCGCCTGGAAACTCTTGACCAGGTTGACCAGGAATATATCCTGGGGCGGGCGGTCAGCGCGAGCGACGCGGGAAACCAGAAAGGGAGTGGAGGGGAGTGGAGAGCAACCGAAGAGAAAACTAACGGGGCTCACCTTGATTGAACCCATGATGGCGGGCAACGCCGATGTGGCCAAGTCGGACCCGTACGGCGAGCTGGCGCAGGCGAGGCCGAATGCGAGCATTGTCTCGCGCAACCGCTGCCGCTCGACCGAAACCCGCCGGTTGAGTTCCAACCCGATCGCCTCCGAGTCTCGCAGCGCTTGCATGCGAGTCTCGTCCCTCTCCGTTGTAGTCGGCTGGGTGTGGCGCAGCATCGCGTCTACCCCAACGACATGTTGGTACAGGCTCTTCGACCAGGCGGCGCCGTGGAAGACGTACGGCGGGAGGAGGCGCTGCGTCGCCTCTCGGATGTCCTGCGCGCGGTCCCCTTTGTCTTCGGCGTCTGGCGCGGCGTTCGGGTCTGGCGCATCGGTAACCGCGCCCCCCTCGTCCTTGCTGGGGCGCTCGCCCTCGTCGTCGCCGTCCTCGTCCTCGCTGGTCGAGATCCAAGACTTGCTTTTCGGAGGAGGTTTGGACGTACAGGGGCGGACGGCGTCTTTGCCCTTTCCGCTTTCGTCGGGCGAGTCGGGCGCAGCGGGGGCGGGGCTCAAACGCCATGGAGATGAAGACTGCGGGACCTGGGGGGCGCTTTCGGTGGTTCGAGAGGTGGAAGTGCGCGGCGGCGCCTCGACCGTCGAGCGTTTGTCGGTGTTGGCGACTGGAAGGGGATCCACGGCGGGCGGTGCAAGCGGGTGCTCGGCGACGGGCGGTAGAGATGGATGCTTGGCTGCGGGCGGTAGAGATGGATGCTTGGCTGCGGGCGGTGGAAGTGGGTGCGCGGCGACGGGTGGTGGAAGCGGGTGCTCGGCGACGGGCGGTGGAGGTGGATCGGCGGGGGCCATGACCGGCGATGGCATCGTGTATGCGAACTGCTCGGCTGGCCACCATGGCTCCAGCCCGCGCATGTCCATGAGGTCCCGCACGACGTGCAGGAGCCAGCGCGCCTCGGTCGGCGAGTCGAGCACGGGCTGTACCACTTGGTGGAGCAGCTCGTCTGACAATATCCCCCATCCCACCGCCGCTGCGACCGTGCCGCGTTGCTTGCTCGGCTGGTCCTTCCAACCCTGGCACCAGCGCCGCATGTCGAAATCGTCCCAATACCCGCGCGAGATGAGGCCGAGGACCGGGTGTTGGGCCAGCGTCGCGCCCAGATCTGCGTCCGCAGCGCCTCTGAACACCCATTCGACCAGCGCGTCCTTGGCCTTTCCCAGCTTGGCCTGCGTCACGGCCTCCCCGCCCATCCTCGCCTCGTAGCGCGAGACGAGGGTCGGAACGATCCCGTAAGTGGCCCGGCCGGACTTGTTGGCTACGCACCGCTCGTTGAGTGTGCGGTACAACTTGTCGAACTGTCCCCGGAACGCGCATATCCCGGTCAATAGGCGCGGGTTGTCCAGGATGCGAATCGCCTGGACAAGGTGCGGCGGTCAGCCTGTGTAATGTAGAAATGAAACGAATTAAAACCGGGTCGCTCACCGTCATCAAACGTGTGTCTCGGCCCCCGGCGGCTTTGGTTTGCCAGCACCACATCAGGATCTGGTGCAAGCCCCGCAGGCGCTTGTACCAATTAGCGTGGTTGACGCCGTTGCCCGCCTGGGTCCCTTGCGTCCATGGCAGCTGCCAGCGCTGCAGCAAGAGCTCGAGCTGGCCGGAGGATACGCGAGTCAGTAAAAGAGCGAGCGGACCGACGTATGTGACCCCCACTCACCGCCATCGTCGATTCAGCGCCCATCGCCGCCTGCTGGGCGTTGGCCTCGCTCGCCTTGGCTGAAATCCAAGCGGTGGCGGGCAGCGCCGCGGCTGGGTAGAACGCAGGGTCGCGGCGGCCTGAAGACCACAGCGGCAGCCGTGCGAACAGGCGCAGCGAGGCCGCGATCCAACGCCCCGACTCCGCTGTCGACTTGTCGTATTCCGCGGCGAACCTGTCGTATACCCCGCGCGAGGCCAACACCACGTCGTCGGCCGACCAATCGATCGAGCCGTCGCTCGAGCGCAAACCCTTTCGGGTCTCCTCGATGAGCAGCCCGAACGTGTTCGACTGCTCGGGTCCGTAGGCGGGCATATATGTGGGCGACGGTTTTTCGCGGGCGTGGAGTGCGTCCCAGTGCACCAATGCGAGGGCGCTGCCGTCCACTGTGAGGGGTGTGCACCGCACCCAATTTTCCGCGTCCGTCAGGCCGTTTCCATTCGCCACGTTCAGAATCTGAAGGCGAAAGGCGAAAAACAGAAGAAAAAGAAAGTCAGGAAGGGGGGGCGACTCTCGAAAGCAGGAAACACTCACCCTTATCAGACACCGCACCCCGAGCCAGAAATGCGCGGTCAGGCTCGCGCCCGTGTCTTGAACCATCGCAGCGGCCGTACCTGCCCCGACCTTGTTCGTGTACACCCACAGAGCGACGCGCGTGTCGAGTATCATCTCCACTGTCGTCGACCGCTTGAGGAGGTTGTCGATCGTATCGTCGGCCTCGCCCTGGGGTTGCGTGGTCGAATCCCCCTTCTTCCCTTTGCCGCCCCTCCCTTTTCCCTTCCCCTTCTGCGGCTTCTCGTCCGATCCGCCGTCGCCCAGTATTTTCCCCCGTCCCGCGCGCACGTCCTCCATCGCTCGGTTCATCGCCTCCTCGCGGCTGTCCCCCTTGGCCTTGTACTTCCCCATCGCGCCCTCGATCCGCTCGCTCAGCGACCAGAGCTGCTCGCCCCGTGCAGCCGCCATCGACTGGCGAGGCGGCGCGTTCTCCGACAGCGTCGCGAGGATATGCTGTGGGGTGTTTTCTGAGCGGGGGAGAAAGTCAGATTAAACGAGGAAGGAGAGAGGAGAAGAGCGGGGCGCGCACCTCGGTACACCTCGCATCTATACGTCGCGCTCTTGACCGACTCGCGCAGCCGCTGCAGCTTCAACCCGAGGTCCTCGGGCGCGATCTCGCCCGCCTTGTCGAGCTCGATGATGTGGTCCCGAGCGTCGTGTAGCATAACGCACGCCGCGAGCATCGCGCTCGTCCGGTGGTTGCCGTTGACCAGCGTGGCCATCGGGCGAGACCTGCGCAGGTCGTCGAGCCACTCCTGTTTCGACGCCAGCTGGTCGGCCGTGAAGTAGTCCCCCGAGCTCTGGTCCCGCTTGAACCAGAGCTGGGCCTCTAGGTCGTCCTCCAAATCGGCTCTGGGGCGGACCAGCCGGAGAGCGGGCGGCGAGAAATCGAGGTCTCGCGCCGAGACCGCCCGCCCGACGCCTTTCATCGCGGCCAGGCACGCCGGGTCGATGATCGTCGGGGGGCACTTGAGGTATATCGGGCTCTCCCGGTCCTGCTTCCCCCCGGTCATCGAGAACGTGTGACCGAGGTTCGCGACGTGGACCGGGTCGAGGGCGCGCGGGTTGTGTCGATCGTTCGGGTCGTCCGTCAGGTTCACCACACCATGCACGCCCCCGACCCCCGCGAACCTGAGGTACGCGTGGCCAAGGCGCCACTTGCCCAGCTCGGCCTCCCGCTCCAGCTCCATCGTCGTCGGCCCCAGCAGTTCCGTCGGCAGCTCTTTGAACCTCAGTGCCTCGCGGTCCCATGTCGACCGGTTCTTAGCCTGCGTGCGAGGTCGACAGTTAGCTGCGAGCGATGCGGGTCGAACAGTTGGCTTACCAGTGCCTCCTCGTCCAAGGCGGGCGTCGTACTCGGCCTCCCGCTGGTGCCTGCGTCTACCCGTGCCTGCGCTTTCTCCGCCGCCGTCTTGTTCTTCCCGCCGGTCGCTCTCGGCTTCTTCGCCTTGGCCGCCGCCGAGGAGTTTGAGGCGTCGGCGCCTGACATGCTCATTGCGCGCCGTAGCGACTGATGGTGCGCGATGGTTAGCCTGCGTCCTCGACCTTGAGCTGCAGTACTCACATCGGGCGACAATGCCAGCGTCCTTCCTCCAAGCGTTGCGCCGGCTCTTGGCGCGGCAGAGTCTTGCGCCTGCTGCGCGTTGTTCTTGGCCTTCGGGGGCATAGTGAGTCTGTTAGCCAAATGTCGCCTCGAGACTCGAGGTTATAACCACGACTCACCGGAAATCAGCCCGATGGGGCTGGAAAGGACGCCGCCGCCTCGAATCCTTTGGCGCAGCTCGGCACGGCGAGTCTGCAGGCACGGTCGCGCTGCTCAAGTCGAGAACCATGGGGGCAGCTGGAAAGGAAAAGTCAATCGAGCGGTCAGCCGAGGAACGAGGGGAAAAGGAGAGGCACGCACTGTATAAATGTGAACCGGGCGCTGGGCTCGTTCCTGTGTGGGCGTGGCGGCCGGCGCGAAAGAACCCGACGCGGCGGGGGCCGCGCCTCTCCAAGAGGCACCCGACGTTTCAACGCGCAGCCCTTCCCCTGCTCTCGTTCCTCGTTGGGCGTGGTGGGCGGCCTGAAACAACGCCATACCCCGCTGGACTCGCCCGTACTCCATCGTCGTCTCGGTCGAAGGTCGGTCGTCGGTCTTTGGCGGTTGATCGACTCAGAGCGATTGGCGGTCGGGCGCTTGTCCCACGTGACAGCCACACGTGACAGCGCCAATCATCAGACCCGCCCGCTGTCTCTGCCTCAGCCTCTCGCGCCCATCCGGCGTGGACGTCTCTATGCCCGCCCCCGACCTCGACCCCGACGCAGACTAAAGGTTAACCAAGGTGGTTAACCCCGGCGCTCGCTCCCTGCGCCTCACCCCGACCCCACCGACCCCGCCGACCAAGGTACGCCCCCGCCGTTGCCGCTGAGCACCCACCGCCTGACCAAGCCCCCCTTGTCCCCCATCCCCCCACCGTTATTAGCTTTGGCGAGGCGTTTCCCCTCGTCCTCGCCATCGACGCCTCGCCCGCGGTCTCGAGCCCGACCTCCGCCTCGATCCCGACCCAATCGGCGAGATCGCCCTCTCCTCGTCGGTCCCCGCGCCCACGCCGTTGCCCTCTCTGTCCACCTCGGCGCCGCCCTCGCCCTCGATCCGACCCGATCGCCACGTCGCCCCGCCCCGAGCCCGCCATCGATATCGCCCACATCCCCACCCTCGATGTGGCCCTCTCCAATAAACCCGGCGTCGCTCGCCCCTTCGATCTCGACCTCGACCTCGAGCACGCCAGCGCCTATACCCACGCCCGCGCCCATGCCGTTGCCGTCCCACACTGACCCGGCGTCGCCCCCGTCCTCCCTCGCCCGCTCTATCTCCCTCGCCCGCTCCATCTCCCTCGCCCGCTCCATCTCCCTCGCCCACTCCATCTCCCTCGCCCTCTCTCGCTGCCGTGCGCGGTCCCGATAGGTACGTACCCGCTCACCACGCCGGGCCTCCACGCTGACTGCCGTTTCCGCCCACTCTCCCTCTCTTGCCCGCTCCATCTCCCTCGTCCACTCTATCTCCCTCGCCCGCTCCATATCTCCCTCGCCCGCTCTATCTCCCTCGCCCGTTCCATATCCCCCTCTATCGCCCTCGCCCTCGCCCTCGCTGGCTGCGGCGAGCGGTCATAACAGGTGCGTACCCGCTCACCACGTTGGGTCTCTCCGCTGACCACCGCTCTCACCCATTCTCCCTCTCTCGCCCGCTCCATCTCCCTCGCCCTCTCTCGCTGCCGTGCGCGGTCCCAATAGGTACGTACCCGCTCACCACGTCGGGCCTCCACGCTGACCGCCATTTCCGCCCACTCTCCCTCTCTTGCCCGCTCCATCTCCCTCGTCCGCTACATCTCCCTCGCCCGCTCCATATCTCCCTCGCCCGCTCTATCTCCCTCGCCCGCTCCATCTCCCTCGCCCGTTCCATATCCCCTCGCTGCGACCCACCCACCGGCTGGCTGCGACCCGTCACCCCAACACCAATAGACAAACCCGCCCGTCGCCCTCGCGCCCTCGCGCCCTCGCGCCCTCTCGCCCGCTCCCACCCGCCCACTCCCTCTATCGCCCGCTCTCTATCACCCGCTCTCTATCGCCCGCCCGCTCTCTCTCTTTCTCGCTCCCTCTACCGCCCGATCTCGCTCGATCCCGCTGCGATGCGCGGTGCTAACAGGTGCGTGTGTTACCCACCGTTTTTGACCCCCACGCTGACCCGCCATGTCCCCCCTTGCCCGCCCGCTCTCTCTCGCCCGCCCACCCGCTCCCGTTCTCTCTCGCCTTCCCGCTCTCTCTCTCTCTCTCGCCCGATCCCGCCGTGACGTGCGGCCTAAAAGGCGCGTAGCTTGCCCGCCGCTTCTGACCCCCACGCTGACCCACCGCGTCCCCCGTTGCCCGCCTGTTCTCTCTCGCCCTCTCGCCCTCTCTCGCCCTCTATCGCCCTCTCTCGCCGTTTCTCGCCCGCCCGCTGTCTCTCTCTCTCGCCCGCTGTCTCTCTCTCTCGCCCGCTGTCTCTCGCCCGCCCACCCTCTCCCGTTCTCTTTCGCCCTCCCGCTCTCTCTCTCTCGCCCGATCCCGCCGTGACGTGCGGTCTAAAAGGTGCATAGCTTGCCCGCCGCTTCTGACCCCCACGCTGACCCACCGTGTCCCCCGTCGCCCGCCCGTTCTCTCTCGCCCTCTCTCGCCCTCTCGCCCTCTATCGCCCTCTATCGCCCTCTATCGCCCTCTATCGCCCTCTATCGCCGTTTCTTGCCCGCCCGCTCTCTCCCTCTCCCTCGCTCCCTCTACCGCCCGATCTCGCTCAATCCCGCTGCGATGCGTGGTGCTAACAGGTGCGTGTATTGCCCGCCGTCTTTGACCCCCACGCTGACCCACCGCGTCCCCCGTCGCCCGCCCATTCTCTCTCGCCCTCTCGCTCTCTATCGCCGTGTCTATCCCGCCCGCTGTCTCTCTCCCGCCCGCTGTCTCTCGCCCGCTTGCTGTCTCTCTCTCGCCCGCTCTCTCTCGCCCGCCCGCTCTCTCTCTCTCGCCCGATCCCGCCGTGACGTGCGGTCTAAAACGTGCGTAGCTTGCCCGCCGCTTCTGACCCCCACGCTGATCTGCCGCGTCCTCCGTCGCCTGCCCGTCCTCTCTCGCCCTCTATCACCCTCTTGCCCTCCATCACCCTCCACCGCTCTCTCTCGCCCGCCCGCTCTCTCTCGCCCGCCCGCTCTCTCTCGCCCGCCCGCTCTCTCTCGCCCGATCCCGCTGTGATGTGCCGTCCTAAAAGGTGCGTATCTTGCCCACCCCTTCTGACTCCTACGCTGATCCGCCGCGTCCCCCGTCGCCCGCCTGTCCTCTCTCGCCCTCTCGCCCTCTCTCGCCCTCTATCGCCGTTTCTCGCCCGCCCGCTCTCTCTCCCACCCGCTCTCTCTCTCTCACCCACACCCTCTCTCTCACCCTCTCACCCTCTCGCCCGCTCACCTTATCTTCCCGCGATGCGTGGACCATATAGGTGCGTATCCCGCTCGCCGTGTGTCCCGCTCGCCCGACCTCTACACTAACCGTCGTTCTCGCCGTCTCTCCCTCGATTATCTACTGTCGTACATGTATTATACCTAAACTATGCATATACATTTGTGATTCTGCCCCGAAACCGTCTAAGTCACGCAACACGATGGTCCCGGATCGGACCCATCGTGGTCGTTATGTAAGCACATAATATATCCAATTCACGTGCGCAACACGATGGTCCCGGACAAGACCCATCGTGGTCATTATGTAAGCAAAATAATATAGACAATGTATATTATGCTATATGCCCCTCTACCCTTGATGGTCCCAACCTTCAGCCAAAGGGGGATTATACCCCTTGCACAATTACCTTTGGCTCTGGTCCCCATCCCAAGGTTTCCTGTCATTCTTCCTGCTGCACTCTGATGGCTCCCAGTTGAGATCACCATCCTCTGTCTCATCAACTGCTC